>JAVTVJ010005097.1:0-256344 GCA_034509425.1 Eopsaltria australis | reverse complement strand
AGGCAAGGGAAGGTTGGTGGCTCTGAGCCATCCCAGAGCTCCTCTCCCGTTTCTCCGGGCACAGCAGCTCTCAGCCTTCCCTTTCCCCGTGGCTTGGGGTGGTTTTTAACCCGAGTTTTTCTGTGTTTGTTAACAGGCGGCCGTTTTGGGCAGTGGTGCTGTGACCCTGGGTAGGAGGGACAGCTTGGACCCCTTGGATTCAGGCTGGGAAGGGAAGGATGGCTACTACCGGAAAAGCGACGGCCTCTACTGCCAGAAGTGCCCTGCAGGTGAGAGATCCCAGCTCTGACCCCACCTGTGCTGTCCCTGTCCTCCTCCTCCCGAGATCCCAGCTCTGACCCCACCTGTGCTCCCTCTCTGTGCTCCTGTCCCTGTCCTCCTCCCGAGATCCCAGCTCTGATCCCCCCTGTGCTCCCTCTCTGTGCTCCTGTCCCATCCTCGCTCCTCCCGAGATCCCAGCTCTGATCCCCCCTGTGCTCTCTCTCTGTGCTCCTGTCCCTGTCCTCCTCCCCCTGAGATCCCAGCTCTGATCCCATCTGTGCTCCTGTCCCCTGTCCCCACTCCCCCTGAGGTCCCATCTCTGCCCCCACCTGTGCTCCTGTCCCATCCTTGCTCCTCCTGAGATCCCAGCTCTGATCCCCCCTGTGCTCCCTCTCTGTGCTCCTGTCCCCTGTCCCCACTCCTCCTGAGGTCCCATCTCTGACCCCACCTGTGCTCCCTCTCTGTGCTCCTGTCCCATCCTCGCTCCTCTTGAGATCCCAGCTCTGACCCTACCTGTGCTCCTGTCCCATCCTTGCTCCTCCTGAGGTCCCAGCTCTGACCCCACCTGTGCTCCCTCTCTGTGCTCCTGTCCCCTGTCCTCGCTCCTCCCGAGGGCCAGCAGAGCTGCAGCTCTGCCCTGCTGCCCTGTCATGGATCTAAGCACTCCTTATGGGAATATTCTCCTGGTTTGCCTCTGAGCTTCGCTGGTGGTGGAGTCACAGAATCCTTGGAAAAGCCCTCCAAGGCCACCAAGTCCAACCTGTGCCCAAGCCCCACCTTGTCACCAGGCTTTCCTTGGACACCTCCAGGGATGGGCACTCCAAACCTCCCTGGGCACTTCCAAGGCCTGAGCACCCTTTCCATGAGGAAATTCCTGCTGCTGTCCACCCTGAGCCTCCCCTGGCCCAGCCTGGGGCCGTTCCCTCTCCTCCTGTCCCTGTTCCCTGGGAGCAGAGCCCGACCCCCCCTGAGCCCCCTCCTGTCATGGACTGTGCAGAGCCACAAGGTCCCCCCTGAGCCTCCTTTGCTCCAGGCTGAGCCCCTTTCCAGCTCCCTCAGCCTCTCCTGGTGCTGCTGCCCCTTCCCTACGTGTTCAGAGTTTCCCTTTCTCTCCAGGCACCTACGTTGCCGAGGAGTGCAAGGAGCAGAACGGCTCCGGCCGCTGTGAGCCCTGCGGCCACGGGGAATTCATGGATTATCCCACGGCCCTGCAGTGGTGCCAGGACTGCTGGAAGTGCAGGGAAGGTACGAGCTGGGGGGAGCAGGGCTGATGGCTCAGGCTGGCTCCAGCTGAGCTCTCCCAGAGCGCAGTGTCACCCGCGTTGTCCCCAGAGAGTGGCTGGGGCTGGGATCCGTGCAGCCTGCATCTGTTAAAGGCCACATCCCCTGGGAAAAGCTTGGACACGAGACCTCCGCACGGAGCAGGAGGACGAGGCTCCCGGCAGCACTGGAAGCTGCTGGTGGAGTTTGATCCAGGCACTGCTTTTCCCTTGGTACGGGGGCAGGAGAGGCTGGAATTCAGCAGCAGGGAGGGGTCTGGTCCTGCTGGGACCTGCGGCTCGGATGGGGTGGGAGCGGAGGAGCTGGGATGGAGCCGTGTCCCCTCTGTGCCACAGATCAGGTGGAGCTGAGTCCCTGCCAGCCCGTCAGGAACACGGTGTGTGCCTGCAGGAACGGCACCTTCTGCCCCCCGGATCACCCCTGCGAGATGTGCCAGAAGTGCCAGCCCAGGTGGGTCAGGGGCTGTGGGTCAGGGGCTGTGGGTCAGAGTTTGTGGGTCAGGGGCTGTGGGTCAGGAGCTGTGTGTCAGAGTTTGTGGGTCAGGAGCTGTGTGGGTCAGGGGCTGTGGGTCAGGGGCTGTGGGTCAGGGGCTGTGTGGGTCAGGGGCTCTGTGGGTCGGGCTCTGTGGGTCAGGGGCTCTGTGGGTCGGGCTCTGTGGGTCAGGGGCTGTGGGTCAGGGGCTGTGGGTCAGAGTTTGTGGGTCAGGAGCTGTGTGGGTCAGGGGCTCTGTGGGTCGGGCTCTGTGGGTCAGGGGCTGTGGGTCAGGGGCTGTGGGTCAGAGTTTGTGGGTCAGGAGCTGTGTGGGTCAGGGGCTCTGTGGCTCAGGAGCTCAGTGGGTCAGGGGCTCTGTGGGTCGGGCTCTGTGGGTCAGGGGCTGTGGGTCAGGGGCTGTGGGTCAGAGTTTGTGGGTCAGGAGCTGTGTGGGTCAGGGGCTCTGTGGCTCAGGAGCTCAGTGGGTCAGGGGCTCTGTGGGTCAGGGGCTGTGGGTCAAGGGCAGTGGGTCAGAGGCTCTGTAGGTCAGGGGTTCTGTGGGTCAGGAGCTGTGTGGGTCAGGAACTATGGCTCAGGGGCTGTGGCTCAGGGTCTGTGGCTCAGGGGCTCTATGGGTCAGGATCTGTGGGTCAGGGGCTCTGTGGGTCAGGATCTGTGGGTCAGGGGCTCTATGGGTCAGGAGCTGTGTGGGTCAGGAACTATGGCTCAGGGGCTGTGGCTCAGGGGCTGTGGCTCAGGGTCTGTGGGTCAGGGGCTCTATGGGTCAGAAGCTGTGGGTCAGAGGCTCTGTGGCTCAGGGGCTCTATGGGTCAGGATCTGTGGATCAGGAGCTGTGTGGGTCAGGAGCTGTGTGGGTCAGGAACTGTGGCTCAGGGGCCGTGGCTCAGGGTCTGTGGGTCAGAGGCTGTGGCTCAGGGGCCGTGGCTCAGGGGCCATGGCTCAGGGTCTGTGGGTCAAGGGCTCTATGGGTCAGGAGCTCTATGGGTCAGGAGCTGTGGGTCAGAGGCTCTGGGTCAGAGGCTCTGTGGCTCAGGGTCTGTGGCTCAGGATCTGTGGGTCAGGGTCTGTGGGTCAGAGGCTCTGGGTCAGAGGCTCTGTGGCTCAGGGTCTGTGGCTCAGGATCTGTGGGTCAGGATCTGTGGGTCAGGGTCTGTGGGTCAGGGGCTCTATGGGTCAGGATCTGTGGCTCAGGATCTGTGGCTCAGGATCTGCGGTGTCTCCCGCGGGGTCCCCGTGGCTCAGGCTCTGTGGTGTCTCCCGCGGGGTCCCTGCTGCAGCTCCGGCTCTGAGCCCGCCCCGTGTCCCCTGCCCAGGTGTCCCGAGGGCCAGGCGGTGCTGAAGCCCTGCACAGCTCACAGCGACCTCCAGTGCGGCCCCGCCACGGACAGCGGCCCCGCTTGTGAGTGGGGCAGGGCAGGGCAGGGCAGGGGGGCTGAGGGACGGGGGCACAGCGCGAGCAGCTGCCCACACCCCTGTTCTACCTGCTCCAGACCTCTGGGCCGTCGTGCCGGGGATCGTGCTTGTGGTGCTGTTCGGGATTGCCCTCTGCGTCTGGAAGTTCTGCTGCAGCTCCCCAGGTGGGTGCAGGGGACCCCCGCAGCCCTGGGTGGGAAGAGGGCCCTTCCTGGGGAAAGAGGGATCACAGCGCCCTTTCCATCTTCCAGGGGACGGGAGACCCTCGAGCAGGAGGCCCTACGAAATGGTGGTGAGTTTTCCTGGGATGGCAGCGGGGGATGGAGCTGTTTGTGGGGTGGGGTGGGGTGGGATTCCCCATGCCCTCTGCTCCCCGTGTGGTTTGCAGTTCCTGGGAAGGCTGGAGGAGCCTTGGGATGAGTCTGTCTCATCCAGCAGCTCCTGGCCAGGCTGGAGGAGCAGGAGGATGAGTTTAATCCAGCAGCTCCTGAGGAAGCTGGAGGAACAGGGGGATGACTCTCTTCCATCTGGGAAGGCTGGAGGACCATTGGAATGAGTTTCATCCAGCAGCTCCTGAGAAAGCTGGAGGAACAGGGGGATGAGTTTCATCCAGCAGTTCCTGTCCAAGCTGGAGGAGCATTGGGATGAGTCTCTCTCATCCAGCAGATCCCAGCCAGGCTGGAGGAGCATTGGGATGAGTCTGTCTCATCCAGCAGATCCCAGCCAGGCTGGAGGAGCATTGGGATGAGTCTGTCTCATCCAGCAGATCCCAGCCAGGCTGGAAGAGCATTGGGATGAGTCTGTCTCATCCAGCAGATCCCAGCCAGGCTGGAAGAGCATTGGGATGAGTCTGTCTCATCCAGCAGATCCCAGCCAGGCTGGAGGAGCAGGGGATGAGTCTGTCTCATCCAGCAGATCCCAGCCAGGCTGGAGAAGCAGGGGATGAGTCTCTCTCATCCAGCAGCTCCTGGGAGGGCTGGAGGAGCAGGGGATGAGCCTCATCCCTGCAGGGCTGTGGGAGAGCTGGGCCAGGCAGAGGACGCTCTCTGGAAGTGCCCTGGGTGCTTCCAGCCCCCTCCCCAGCACATTCAACCCTTCCCTGGCAGGGTCCAGGGCCCCCAGTGGAGATCCCAGGGTAGGGCAGGGCTGAGCTCACCCAGAGCTGCTCCAAGCTCGGGATGAGCAGGAGATCCACGGCCTGGGATCCAGGGCAGGGTCCTGCCTTCCCAAACCACCACGCTTCGTGCTTCTCCCCCGCCACAGAGCTCCATGTTCCGGAAGCTGCCGTGGTACAGGAGGGTGAACACGGGGACCGAGGACAATGCCACCAACGCACACCTGCAGGGCCAGCAGTGTCACACGACGACAGAGACAACGGTACGTGAGTGGCACCTCCTGCCACAGCCTGATCATCCTGGGGGGCTTCCAGGGCTGCACCACTCAGGGAGATGGTGAAGGGTCTCTTTGTGGGATTGGGACGGCAAAATCTGCTCGAGTGCCAGAGTCCTTGGAGGATTTAACGCTGATGCTGAGCGAACACAGCTTTGTCTCCCCCATCTCGGGGTCTGCTGCCATCCCAGAGTCGGGAAACACAGATATCCTGGGGATGGGTGCTGATCTCCTGCCATCCCAGAGTCGGGAAACACAGATATCCTGGGGATGGGTGCTGATCTCCTGCCATCCCAGAGCTGGGAAACACAGATATCCTGGGGATGGGTGCTGATCTGCCATCCCAGAGCCAGGAAATGCAGATATCCTGGGGATGGGTGCTGATCTCCGGCCCCAACAGCCCTGGGACAGAGGGAGAGGGGCTGCAGTCCCCATAAATCACACACTGGTGCTGGGGCTTGGTGGGTGCTGTAGGACATGGTCATTCCAGGAGTGACACTGTCATTCCAGGAGTGCCACTGTCATTCCAAAAGTGCCACTGTCATTCCAGGAGTGACATTGTCATTCCAGGTGATGCTGCAGAGTGAGAGACCCAAGAGGAAGAGTCTGGTTCCAGCGCCAGGGAATGACCCCATTCAAGGTAAAGTGCTGGGGCCCTGGGGATGGATTCCTACCCCAGGGGAGGTGCTGGGGGCTGGGATGAATTCCTGCTCGGGGGATGTTCTGGGGGCTGGGATGTGCTGGGGGCTGGGATGGATTCCTGCCCTAGGGATGTTCTGGAGGCTGGGATGGATTCCTGCCCTGGGGATGTTCTGGGGGCTGGGATTCCTGCCCTGGGAATGTTCTGTGGGCTGAGATTCCTGCCCTGGGAATGTGCTGGGGCTGGGATTCCTGCCCTGGGAATGTTCTGTGGGCTGGGATTCCTGCCCTAGGGATGTTCTGGAGGCTGGGATGGATTCCTGCCCTGGGAATGTGCTGGGGCTGGGATTCCTGCCCTGGGAATGTTCTGGGGGCTGGGATTCCTGCCCCAGCTGCCCGTGCTCTGAGCTCTCCCCTTTTCCCCCCAGTGCTGCGTCGCTCCTTTTACATCTTCGCCAAAAAAGTCCCCAAGGAGGACTGGAAGAAATTCGGCCGCAGCCTGGACCTGGAGGAGAACGACATCGTGCTGGAGTGGACGGACGACGCCTTCTACCAGATGCTCTACAAGTGGCTGAGCAGGGAAGGGTCCAAGTCCAACGTGAACACGCTGCTGGAGACCCTGGAGCGGCTGCACCTGCGCGGGGTGGCAGAGGACATCGCCTCCACGCTGCTCCAGAATGCACTTTTCCAGTATGAAACGAGCTGAAGGCGGCGGGGCACGCGCTGCACCTCCCTCCTTCGAGCCACGGCCGAGAAATACCTCCCAGAACACTTGAATTTGGGCTGTTCGTAGCCCTGCTGCGGCTCCCCTCCTTTTGAAGCTGTCACGGCGTCCAGCTGAGGCAGGAGGAGCTGATCCTCGCAGAGTTCGAGCCTCGGGGGCCTCTCCCTGCTGGAATTACAGGTTCAACGTTGGTGCTTCCTCGTGAAATCCAAGGTGGTTTTTTGGTTTCACTGGAGAAGAGTCTCCAATAATTTTGTGCTGCCTCTGTCTCGCTCGGAAGCACCGGTACTACCCCGAAACCTTCGGGATCAGCGCAGCCTTGGCGGGGTTTTTGGCGTCCCTGTGGGTTTTTAACTGGATCATCCTTGTCCCTCGGAGGATTCCTGGCATCATGAAATGGCTTCTGCTTCTAGAACATCTCTGAGTAAGCTTCACTCTGCGTGCTTGGTGGTTCTGCAAGCTCAGCTGGGGCCTCGGGTTACTTTCTGTGGACTAAATTGTGATGTTTTTTTAAGTGTTCTGCTTGCTTTTAGGAACCAGTTTGAAACTGGACTTGGAGGGGAGAGTGGGAACGATTGACTTGCACTATTGGTCACTGGGGTTGCCTGAGGAAAGGGACAGTGCAGGGGTCACCCAGCCCAGGCCCCTGCCAGCAGCAGGGACGTCTCCCACTCCACCAGGTGGCTCCAAGCCCCGTCCAGCCTGACCTTGAATGTTTGCCAGGATGGGGCAGCTTATCTGGGCAGCCTCTGCCAGTGTTTACCGACTCTCATTGTGAAATAATTCTAATCTAACGTGACTCTCATTCCGTTGGAATCCATTCCCATGTCCTGGCACTCCAGGCCCTTGTCCAGAGCCCCTCTCCAGCTCTCCTGGAGCGCCTTAAGGCGCTGGAAGAGGCTTGAAGGGCTCCCAGAGCCTCCTCCTCTCCTCCAGGCTGGACAATCCCAGCTCTCAGAACATCTCCTGGATTTGCTCCAGCAGCTCCACATCCCTGTGATGTTGGAGGCCCCAGGGCTGCAGGTGGGGTCTCACCGGAGCTGAGGAGAGGGGGGGAATTCCCCTGGTGGCCCTGCTGCTCCCAGCTTGGTCCCGTTGCCGTGGCCGTGGGGTGGCCGCGCTGTCCCTGTGTCCCCAGGCGGGGTGGAGGGAGGGGTCAGTGCACTGACCGCGGGTACCTGCTGCCCATCCCAGCCCCGTGGGCAGCTCCTCAAACTCTGCACCTCTCACAGAGCTCAGGGACAACCCAGCTGGGGAAAACAGGGAAAAACCAGGGAAAACCAGCTGGGAAAACCAGCTGGGAAAAACAGCTGGGAAAAACTACTGCATTACTTGAGCTGCCACCCCAGTCCAGCCCAGCCCACCAGGACCTTCCCCAGTGTGGTGGGAGGGTGCTCAGCACCCCTCCTGCTGCCCCCCTCTTTCTCCCCCACCCTCCAAGGCTTTAAAAAGCAGAAGCAGGAATTTTGTACTTATTTATTTAGCAATCGTAAACATTACATATATTAACTTAAAAGCTATATAAAAATATCGGTTTTTTTGTTATGCATGGTTGTGTGGTTTTTTTTTTTACAGAGCTCTGGCCCAGCCAGTTTGCTATTTCCAGTTTTATTTTTTACATTTCTCTGTTTATGAAGGAAGAGTTAACTTTTAAAAAAAAAAAAAAGCCTCCTGATTTTCTGGTCTGGTTTGATTTTTTTTTTGTTTTGTTTTATTCCCCCCACAACTCTGGTGAGGGCCTGTCCAGGGTCCCAGTGGACATCGAGGTCCAGGGTCCCCAGTGGACATCGAGGTCCAGGGTCCCAGTGGTCACCAAGGTCCCCAGTGGACACCGAGGTCCAGGGTCCCAGTGGTCACCAAGGTCCAGGGTCCCCAGTGGTCACCAAGGTCCCCAGTGGACACCAAGGTCCCCAGTGGTCACCAAGGTCCAGGGTCCCAGTGGACACCAAGGTCCCCAGTGGTCACCAAGGTCCAGGGTCCCAGTGGTCACCAAGGTCCAGGGTCCCCAGTGGACACCGAGGTCCCCAGTGGACACCAAGGTCCAGGGTCCCAGTGGTCACCAAGGTCCCCAGTGGACACCAAGGTCCAGGGTCCCAGTGGTCACCAGGTGCTCCATGTGGCACTGAGGGCTCAGCCCATGGAATTAACGCTCGGCCACCACCAGGAATGGTCCCCACCAGTCCCCAAGGGTCCCTTCTGCCATGGAAAACCCTCAGGAGCCACCCTGGCCTCTATTTACCCTACACCAGCGTCCCGTGCTCTTGGGGTGACACCTGTCCCTCTGTCCCTCGTGCCTGGGTGGCACCGGGGGGCTCGGGCTCCACCCAGCCAGGGCTCTGTGTGCTGCAGTAGCTGTGTTGCAAATCCATGCAGTGCTCGGTGAGAAAAGGGCTCTGCTCAAGCCCCCCAAAAACGCCCCTGGAGCTGCTCTCCAGCCCCTGCACTGCCGAGGGGATTCACTGAGGAAAGGAGAAGCAGGAGCTGTCGCTGAGCTGCCCGCAGGGTTCGTGCCCAGGGGCCTCCCCCCGTGCCCCCCAAGCATGCAGACCCGGACAGGAGCCCCTGCAGAGCCAGGGCTCAGTGCCAGGCTCGGGTCCTGGCCCGGGAAAGGCCAACGGGACTCGGAAGCAGCGGCGAGTGCCCGCAGTGTGTGAAAGGGAGAGAAAGTCGTGCTCCTACCTGCTCGCTGGGGCTGGGGACACTGAGGGTGAGGAGCCATCTCACTCCTGCAGCGGAGGCTGAGGGCGGGCACGAGGAATGGGAGGCTCCAGGGTGCTCCACGAGGCCGGCCAGGAAGAGAGGAGCGGTGTGGACGCGGCCAGGGATGCTCCTGCAGCAGCGGCCGCTGCAGGGATGGGCTCCGAGGAGCTTTTCCCCATCCCAGCTGGGGAGGGGGAGGAGGTTTGGGTGCCTCCTGCCCTGCCTGGCAGCCCTGCAGGGACACAGGTGGGACATGCGGGGTTAGCCCGATGGAAAAGCCACCTCGATGGAAAAGCCACCTCGTGTTTGGGGTCCTCGCTGTCCCTGCCCACTGTCCCAGGAGCGCTGGGAGGGGGTGATGGCATCACCCCAAGCCCGGCACAAGGATGTGCCCGTCCAGCTGCTCCTCCCACACACACAGGGACCACGCCGGGCTTTTAAAATACCTTTTATTACAATGGAGCCTTCCAGGCTAAAATCCCAAGCCTTGGGATTGGCTCGGGGTTGGTTTCTGGAGTGGCAAGGTTCAGGGAGTGGGTTTGGGTTTGGGTTTGGGATGGGGTTGGGGTTTTTTTTTTTTTGCTTTTTCTTTCTAAACAAAACTGGAGAGTTAAGAACAGGGAGGAGAGGACCCTGGTCCCCTCCACGCCCTGAATTAGGACAGACCCCACTCGTGGGGCAGATGCTGCAGTGCCTGGAGGCTTCTGGGGACCGGGGTCCCCTGCCCTGTGCCTGACCCTGCTGTGACTCAAAGGGGGTGGCAGGACCCCCACGGTGGCTCCGGGTGGCGAGATGCCATCAGACACCCAAACCACATCCCAGAGCTTCTGGTTCCAAATCCAAGTGTTAGCAGGATGTGTTTCTTCTTCTTCTTCTTCTTCATCATCATCTTCTTCCTCATGCTGCTGATGCTCCAGAAACGAAAAAAAAAGCGATTTCCAACGAAAATTCCGAAATGAAACCACAACACAGCCCTCGTGCTCCTGTAAACGCGAGTCCCTCCTGCTGCTCGGGCTCTGCGGCGGGGAGAGCAGGGCTCCAGGAGCGCCGGGGGCTGGCCCCGAGCGAGCCCTCCCCGGGGACCGCCCCTGCGGCCACCGCGGCCGCGCCGGGGCTTGTGCGGCTCCGCTCCGCCTGGCGCTGGGGCAGGGCATCCCACCCTTCCTCCTCCTCCTCCTCCTCCTCCTCCCCGTCTCCTCCCAGGAACGCTGGAGCCAGGGCAAGGACGGGCTTTCAAACCACAGCCGAGGAGGAGGAGGAGGAGGAGGAGGAAGAGGAGGCTGTGGCTGCCGACGATGAAGGAGAGGAAGAAGGGGAGGAGGAGGCGTTCCAGAAGAGCCACCGCCTCTTGGGCTGCCGTTTGAGGTGGAGGTAGTCTTCCTTCTCCCGCTCCTTCTTCGCCCGCTGGTAGTGATCCTCCTCCTTCAGGTACCACACCGGCGGCCAGCGGTGCTTCTCGAAGTACTCCTGGTTCTCTGCGGGCACACGGGGGGCGGTGAGGGTGGGCGGCCGCCACCCCGCTGTCACCTCCCCCTCTGGCTGTCACCTCCCCCTGGCCGCCACTCACCTCCCGACATGGCCTTCATGTCGCGGGGGAACTTGCGGCAGACGTTGTTGTAGTTGGTGCAGATGTGGTGCAGGCACCAGTCGGCAAGCTGGTAGGCGCAGTGGAACTGCGGGACAGGGGACACCAGCTCAGGGCCACCAGGAATGGGACAGCACCGGGGATTCACCTCATTTCTCCATGGACATTCAGGGTCAGGCCGGGCTGTCCCGCTCCCGGAGCTGCCAGCCCCCTCTGGTGTCACCTGGAGCACCCCCAGTCCTGCCAGCCCCCTCTGGTGTCACCTGGAGCACCCCCAGCCCTGCCAGACCCCTCTGGTGTCACCTGGAGCACCCCCAGCCCTGCCAGCCCCCTCTGGTGTCACCTGGAGCACCCCCAGCCCTGCCAGACTCCTCTGTGTGTCACCCCCAGCCCTGCCAGACCCCTCTGATGTCACCTCCTGCCCTGCCAGCCCCCTCTGCGTGTCACCACCCAGAACCTTGAGCACCCCCTGCCCTGCCAGACTCCTCTGTGTGTGTCACCTCCTGCCCTGCCAGCCCCCTCTGTGTGTCACCTGGAGCACCCCCAGCCCCCTCTGGTGTCACCTGGAGCACACCCAGCCCTGCGAGATCCCTGTGTGTGTCACCCCCAGCCCTGCCAGCCCCCTCTGGTGTCACCTGGAGCACACCCAGCCCTGCCAGCCCCCTCTGGTGTCACCTGGAGCACTCCCAGCCCCCCCAGCACGGGCTCCCATCCTACCTGAGCCAGCTCCAGGAACACGAGCACGTCCCCATCGATGTCCACCATCATCTGCGCCGCCTCCATCAGGCCGGTGACCGTGTACTGCTCTGCACAGGGGACACACACGCGGGGTCAGGGGGTGGCCAGGAGGGGTGACAGCCACCCAGCCCCGCTGCAGCCACCCGGACTCACCTGTGAGAGCCACCAGGTGCGGCAGGCAGAGGCGGTTGGCGAGGATGATGAGCTTCATGTCGTCCAGGTCGGGGCTGGAGCTGAACTGCCCCGTGTACAGGTACTCCAGCACCGCCCGCATGCAGCTCTTGCTGGTGTGAGGAAGTGCCACCTGCCAGACACACGCCTTGTCACCTCCCGTGCCATCCCCGCCCGTGCCACCCCCCCAGGGAGCTCTCCTCACCTCGTTGGTGGAGCTCTCCACGAAGGGGCCGCCGAACATCGCGGCCATCCAGTCGCAGCTGGAGATGAGCAGGGGCTTGTGGGCACTGATAGCACCGTCATCCAGCACGAAGGTGACATCTGGGGACAAGCAGAGCGCTGCTGCTGGGACCTGGGACCTGCCCTGTCACCTGGGGCTCAGCCACAAAGCACCCCGGGGCCCAGGAACAGCAGAGGGAAGGGGATGGAGCCTGGCAGATCCTGTATTTTTCCCCTAAAATATCTCTAATTTTTATCCAGCTTCCCCTGCCAGCTCAGAGGAGCTCGGGGCAGAGCCTCTGCCTGTTCCAAGGGGTTTTCCCAGGTCACTCTGCAACACAGCAAGGGGAAAATGTGGGAAATGTCACACCCAAGCTGGAGTCCTTGGAGAGCCGGGGATCTCCCACCCTGCTCTCCGCAGCTTTTCCCAGGGGAAATGTGGGGATGTGTGCGAGGGCCAGCACACATCTGTCCCTGCCAGGGACAGCCTGACCGTATTAGGATCCATCTCCACCAGATGGATCCAGCCGGGGGGAGGCTGGGACATTCACGTCCCCCTGGGATGTCACCTCGTGCTGGTGGCTCGTGATGGTGGCTGAAAAGCCAGGGAAATCCTACAAAGGGCACTTGTTCCTCATAAATCAGGATGACCCCGTGAAAATCCGGGCTGGGAGAGGAGGAAGTCGCCTTTGCAGCTCTTCCGTAAATAAACAGAGCTGCTGGGCCAGCTGGGAAGCAGGAAACCCTGCGGAAGGGCTTCACACTCGCTTTCTTGGGGGAAAAAAAAAGCGATAAAAATCCCAGAAAAGCAAAGTGTGACCAAAACCCCCGGGGAGGCACAGCCACCCCCTCACACACGGAGCAAAGCCAGGAGCTCCGAGCCCCCACCCACCCTGCGAGCCCCCAGAAACAACCAGGCTGCTGCTGCTGCTGCTGCTGGGGCCGTACCCGAGAAAGTCCCCTTGGCCAGGCATTCCTTCACCCGGTTGGTCCTCCGGACGTGGAAGGCTTTGGTGATCTCCTGGTTCATGAACGCCTCGTTGTTGAGGATGTTGGCCACCATCATGCGCAGGTCGAACACCTCCAGCAGCTCGGCGATGTGCGCGATGTGCATGAGGTCCCGCTCGTTCTCGTCCAGCTCGCCCGTGTACAGGTACTTCAGCACGGCGCGGAAAGGCCCCGGCTGGATGGACGCGTCCATCTTCACCACCACCATCAGCTTGGACTTGTAGGTCAGCGGGTCCTCGGCCATCTCCTCCTGGATGCTGGCGAAGGCCCGGCTCCACGAGGAGAGGTTGCGGCCGCGCCGCAGCCCGCGCTCGCCGTTCTCGTAGCGGTCGCCGCGCAGGATCCCGTCACTGGTGGAGGCTCTAAGGCACGGTTTGCGCTGGCCGGGTCCGGCCTCCTCGGCGCTCTCGCAGATGTCGAAGCTGGCGGCCCGCAGGAGGAAATCCCGCCCGTGGTGCCTCTCCTCCTGGTGCAGCATCCGCTCAGCGGCCGCCGTGACGGCCACCCCGAAGCCGTGCCCCGCGGTGCTCTGCTGGTCCTCCTCGCTCAGGTCCATGAGGAACAGGTCGTAAAACTTGGAGGAGGAGGTGGAGAGGTAGATCTTGTGTGCGTAGATTTTGATCTTCTCTTGCAGCACCAGGATGACGTCCGCGCACAGGGGGTCCTCCAGGAGGTGGGCTGGACGCTCCTCGTTGTTGGAAGGGGGGTCCGGGACGATGATGATGGGAGGAGGGGGCTTGGGGGGCAGGAAGGGGGCTTGGAGCAGGGGACGCTGCACGTTGCGCAGGTGGGACTTCCAGAACTGCAGGTGGCGGCGGGAGATGAGGGCGGCGCGGATGGCGTTGTCAAAGACGTCCTTGACGCCGAACTGGGCCACCACGCTCGTCTCGTAATAAGGGATCCCCAGCTCCTTGGCCACCTCCCTGCCCTTCTCTGGGGGAAGGATCTCGTTAGGTTTGATTGGCCTGGAAGAGACGGGAGATAATTAACGAAGAGAGCTCTCGAGGTAAGGAGGGCAGGCAGGGGCGTCTCCAGGGCTCGAGGGTCCCACCTGGCCAGGGGTCGGCGTGCCCGGTTGACGGCCTCCAGGTCGGCGTAGCGCAGGTCGAGCTGGCAGCCCACCAGGATGACGGGGGCGCGGGGACAGAAGTGTTTGATCTCCGGGTACCACATGGTCTTCACATGGTGCAGGGAGTTGGGGTTGGCGATGGAGAAGCACAAAACCACAACGTCCGACCTGCGAGGGGACGAGGGGTCAAGGTCCGGTTTGGGGACACTCCCCCCGTCCCTGCCCGGGGTAGCGCCAGGCTCTGCCTGTCCTTACCTGCCGTAGGCAAAGCGCCTGTCCTTGTGGTGGTCACCAAAGGTGTCCCAGAGGCGCAAGGACACGCTGACATCGTCTACCACATCCCGGGAGCGCTCCAGCACCTGCGGGAACAGAAAACCACCCGGCTCCTGAGCCCCTGAGCCTCAAAACAACAACAACGACAGGGCTGTCCCCACCGTGGGGACTAAATCACAGCTCCCCTGCGACGAGGACGCGGCTCCACCTCCTCGTGATTCCCACGGGGTGTCCATGATCCCCCCCAGCATCCCTGGCAGCCCTCACCTCCTGGCAGACGCGGTACTGGTCGATGGCCCACACCGTGGGCACGTGGGTGGCCAGGAGCTGGTACTGGGTCAAGGTGGCGTTGCAGGCGCGGGCACAGATGAGCCGGGTCTTGCCCACCGCGTTGTCCCCGACCACGACGCACTTGATGGTTTCTACGTTTGGCCTCTCATAATCCATGTCAGAATCCATTAATTGGGACCTGCGGGGGCAACGAGGGCTCGGCAAACACAGCCAGGAGCAGCCAGGGGGAGGTCGGCTCCAGGGCACCAGAGGGGGACAAAGCAGGAGGATGCTGACACTCCCTGGCAGCCCGGGGAAGCTCTGCAGCAGCTGCCCAGCCCTTCCCAGCTCGCTGTCCCCGCCAGTCCCCTTTAAAATTTCATGTTCTGGTGGCAGCGTGGCTGCTGTGCCGCGTCAGACACATGGCCTGCGTTGGACTGCGCCCTCCTCCCTCCCGGCTCTCCAGCTCATGCTTGTTCATGTGAGATGAGGCTTTTTTTTTTTTTCCCCTCTCCCTTCCTCCTCTTCCTTTTCTCCTTCTCCAGCGTTTGCAGGAGAAGCTTCCAGAGCCGCCTGACCGAGTGCACACACGCGGGCACTGCCAGGGAGGGGACACTGACCTGCCCCCGTTTTCCCACCCCATTCCCAAGGGGATTTTTGCTCCCAGCTAAGAGCAGCAAGAAAAAACTCCTCAGGTTTCCCAGAGGCTCAGCAGCCACGGGGATTGGGAGAGCTCCCAGGAGCAGGTGTGACCCCAACGCTCCCGAGAGAGACCTCGGTGCTGTGGGTGCTGCAAAGCTGATGAGCAGCACCCAGGTGTGCCCAGGTGTGCCCAGGTGTGCCCAGGTGTGCCACCCATTCCCTGCTCAAAGCCAGAACCTAAATCGGATTTAACTCATCACAGCGTGAACCTGAGGGTTTATGTGGTTTCCAGGGGGAGAAGCACTGAGGGGATTGAGGGATAGCAAGGACAATAAAACCCCTCATCCCAATTTCTCCAAACTTCCCAAGGCCACGGATCTCTTCCCCTTTGGGACAGCAAGAAGGACAAAAAAAAACCCCTCATCCCAATTTCTCCAAACTTCCTGAGGCCACAGATCTCTTCCCCTTTGGGATAGCAAGAAGGACAAAAAAAAAAATCCCCCAAATCCCAATTTCTCCAGACTTCCTGAAGCCATGGATCCGTTCTCCTTTGGGATAGCAAGGAGGACAATAAAACCCCCATATCCTAATTTCTTCAAACTTCCCAAGGCCACGGATCTGTTCCCCTTTGGGACAGCAAGAAGGACAATAAAACCCCACATCCCAATTTCTCCGAACTTCCCGAAGCCATGGATCTCTTCCCTTTTGGGATAGCAATAAAACCCCCCACATCCCAATTTCTCCAAACTTCCCAAGGCCACGGATCAGTTCCCCCTCGTCGCTCCCTCCTGGCAGCAGCCTCCCGAGCTGCTATAATAAACCACCAGCGCAGTGAGCGAAAAATACCCGGTAACGATGGCAACCGAGCCCTGCACGTGGGACCACAGCTCCCCAACCCGGCAGCCTGGCAAGGACTTCCCAATGTTAGCACCTCCCTCCGTGCGCAGCCTCCCTGGACACACCTGGATCCACGGGGCAGGAGCGAGCCACGCGCCCCGTGGGCAGGTGGAGGCACAGGCAGGTGGCACCAATCCAGGTGGCTCCGGGTGCCAGCGCTTCCACACCGGGCTGGTCCCGAGGCAAAACTTCTAGGAGGAGTTGTCGCCGCATTCCACGCCCCCTCCATCCTTTTGGGATGCGGGGAGTTCATCCCAAAGGGCATTGAAAAGCAGGAGCGGCAGCAGGGCAGGTGGGCTCCTTCCCCGTTAGCCACTCAAAATCCGTCTCCATCCCCTTCCGCTGCCACCCCCAGCCCCCTGCTCCTGCCAGGGATCAGCTCGGCTCTGTAGGACCAGGAGATCTCCAGGCTGGGGGGGTGTGGGAGCTCAGGGAGCTTTGCTGCGGTTATTTTTAGGCCCAGCCCTGCTCCCGAGTCAGCCGAGCTCGTTGGGACCGAGGGGGAAGGCACAGGAATGACAACTGCAGTTGGCACTTGGGATGTTTGTCCCTCCCGGGGAGCTCAGCCCACCCCCGGCCGAGCCGGCTCGGAAAGTCCGGTGCCTCATGGGAATTAAGGGATAAATCCTTGTGGGATCAGCGCCTGCTGCGAGGAGGGGAAGCGGGGGACAGCAGTGGGGACAGAAAGCGGGTTCTTGATAAAGCAGAACCTCATTGGGGAGCTCTGTTGGCCCCACAGAGGGAGGGTCACAGCCCCTCACCCACGACACCACCCCAGGAGGGGCTGAACCTTTTCAAGCCCCCTCCCCACCGTCACTGCTCTCCTGGGATCACCTCCCAAACCCACCAGAGAGTAAAAATAACCCAAGATGCCGAGAGATTGGAGTTCCTCCCTAAGGAAAAGCTCTTCCCAGAGGAGCAGGGCTGCTCCCGGCAGCAGCCCCCAGCCCCGCTCTCCCTGCCCGCCGCAGCCCCCACCCAAACCACGGGCACCCAATTCACACCCACACCCCCCCAAGGAGAACCCCAAAATTGCTCCTTCCAGGCTCCCAGCCCGCGGTTGCCAAGGCAACTGCACCATCACCCCGGGAGCCGTCGCTTAGCAACTCCCAGGCTCCAAATCCTCCATCCCGCACCTCGCCAGGGGAGGAGAACCCCCAAACCGGGGCGAAACCGCCCCGAGACGGCGGCGATGCACAAAAATAACGGGGCGCTCGGGGCAGCCGCGGGGTGCGGGAGGAACGGGGCCCGGGCGGCCCCGCGGAAGCAGCCGGGGCTGAGGAGGCCGCGGCGGGAGGCGGTGCGGGAGGCGGTGCGGGAGAAACGGGGCCCCGAGCGGGGCTGCAGCACGGCCGGGCCCGGGGGATGCGGCGGGCGGGGGGCACCGGCACCGGGGAGCGCCCGCATCGGGGGTGCGGGGCAACGCAAAGGGCTCGGGGAGCACCGGGAGAGGGTGCGGGAGTTTGGGGAGGGAGCGGAGAGCAGCGGGATTGGGGGTGTGGGGAATTGCAAGGGGTCTCGGGGGTGCTGGGAGCATCCGGATCGGGGGTGCGGGACATGGCAAGGGGGGGCTGGGGAGCACCGGGAGAGGGTGCGGGGCATCGCAAAGGGGTCGGGGAGCACCGGGAGAGGGTGCGGGGCATCGCAAAGGGGTCGGGGAGCACCGGGAGCGGGTGCGGGGCATCGCAAAGGGGTCGGGGAGCACCGGGAGAGGGTGCGGGGCATCGCAAAGGGATCGGGGAGCACCGGGAGAGGGTGCGGGGCATCGCAAAGGGATCGGGGAGCACCGGGAGAGGGTGCGGGGCATCGCAAAGGAGCTGGCGAGGATCCGGAGCGGGTGCGGGCATTGCAAGGGGTCTCAGGGGTGTTCCGAGCACCCGAATCGGGGACGTGGGGCATTGCAAGGGGGTCGGGAGGCACCGGGAGAGGGTGCGGGGCATCACGAGGAGGTTGGGGGTGCTCGGAGCAGCCAGACCGGGGGTGCGGGACATCGCAAGGAGACTGAGGAGGACCTAGGCCGGGGATGTGGGGCACGGCAAGGAGTCTCAGGAGAGCTCGGAGCACCCGATCGGGGCTGCGGGGCATCGCAAGGAGCTTGGGGGTGCTCGGAGCACCTGGATCGGGAGTGCGGGGCAGTGCGAGGCCGACGGGAAGCACCGGGAGGGCGTGCGGGACACGGCAAAGGGGCCGGAGAGCATCGGGAGCCGGTGTGGAACATCTCAAGGGGGGCTCGGGGCACTCGGATCGGGGGCCGGGCGAAGGGGCCGGGCCCTCGCTGTGCCCTGTCCAGCAGCCGGGCCGGGCCGGGCCGGGCCGGGCGGCGGGGCAGGATGCGCGGAGGCGGAGCGGGACGCGGGGCGGAAGCGCGGGGGGGGTCCCCCGGTACTTACACCAACACAGACGAAGCGGCGGCTCCCAGGGGCCGGGGCCGGGCTCGCCCCTCCGGACATGGCCACGGCGCGGCTTGCGCGGCTCGGCTGGGCACGGCTGGGCGGCTCAGGGCCGGGGCCGGCGGGGCCCATGGCGGCACCTCGGCCGCCCCGATCTCCGCATCCGCGGCCCGCTGCGCTGCGCGGAGCCCTGCGCGGATCGCGGCCCTGCGCGCTGCGCCGAGCGGTGCGCGCTGCCCTGCGCGCTGCAGTCGCGGCCGCCCCGCCTTTCATTCACAAAAAACAAGCGGCCCCGGCCCAGCCCCGCCCCCGAGCCCCCCCCGGCGCCGCGCATTGGCCGAGAGAGACACGGGGGGGGCCCCCGGGGGGGGTACGGGCGCATCCTGTCGCGCGTGGGGACCCTCAGCACGTCCCTTGCAGGAGGCTCCGTTGTGCTCCCCGAGTGCTGCCGTGGGACCCCCATCCTGCCCCTAAAACCCTCCCATAGAGGGAGCTCCATCCTGGCCCCCCAATCCTGCCCCCCAGTGCCGCCCTGCATGGATCCCTATCCCCCCTCTTCATGAGACCCCCATCCTGTCCCTGCCCCTCCCACCCTGCCCTCCATCGTCTGGGACAGCCATGGGGGGGTGGGTGACACCCTCATCCCCCCCCACATCTCACTTCCACCCTTCCTCTGCATCAACCCCCCCCAAAAATCCTGATCTGGGGAAGGGAGCATCTTCCCCTCTCCCCAAATTCCAGGGGGGTGCCAGCTCCCAGCTGGGCCACGTGTGGTGCTGGTGGTGGAGAAGACCCCTCAGAAGCCCCACAACCCCCCCGGAGCACCCCCAAATCCTCGCGGAGGGGAGGGGAGCAAAGCTTCTCCATCCCTCCCTGCCTTCCAAGCACAGGCCACACGCTGCGGCCCTGCCTTTTTATCCTTCTCTCCAGGGCTTATTGCAGCCCCCTCCTCACCCCCCGTAAATCTGAACCCCCAGGGCATAAAAAAAAATCTCCGAGTCATCTTTGCCGGGAAGGCGCCGGGCACCGCTGGCCCCGCTGCTCTGACCCCGTATATCCGCATCATGTGATGCCATCCCTCGCCGAGGCTTTCAGCCGCCTTCCCTCCCCATCCCCGCCGCGGAGCCGCGCTAAGCTCGGCCCCCCTGCGCGGCCCGATCCCTTCCCAGCCCGGATCAGGCCGGCTGGCAGCCCGAGCTGAGCCTGACACTGATGCAGCAACCGGCGTCAAAGCCCAGCGCTCGCCTCGCCCCCGCACAGCCCCCCCGGCCCCGCCGTCGCCCCCCGCCTCACCGAACTCGCAGCACGGGGATCTGTCTCTCCATAGCAGAAGGAGATGGAGCCGCTAATTTGGGGAGGGGAAAGCACTTTTGGCTTCTGAGCCGGCCAGAGGCAGCTCCCGGCGCTGCCTCGGTGCCCGCGGTGGGACCGGGAGCCGGCGGCGGAGCTGCGGGATCGCTGCCCCGGGAGCTGCGAGCAGCCGAGCCGCAGAGCCTGGAGCTTTCTGCTTCTCGGAGTGGGTCACGGGGAAGGAACACGTAAAGCTTGTTTGCCAGCCGCATGATTTGGCTTATTTGCTCTCTTGTAGCAGGTGCTTAATTGTGGCAGAAAAGGGTTCCCGGCGGCTTTCCGGGCAGCCAAATTCCCGCCTGCCCCTCTGGCAGCCAGGCAAAACAAAAGCACGATTGTCACTCGCAGGCGGAACGCTCCGGCTGCCGAGCTCGCACGGGCCTCCTTCCCGGGAGAAAGGGTTTGATTCGGCGGGTGGAGGCACCGCGGTGGGCACGGGGCAGGGGAAGGGGGTCGGGTGCTGCCCACGGCCCCTCTCCTCCGTGGGAGGAGGAACACAATGCTCAATGCTCAGCTGACTGTTCCCCAGCGAGCCCACGCTGTGGCACGGCTTGGAACGGCATGGCATGGCACAGCACGGAATGGCACAGCTGCCCATGGAATGGCACAGCATGGAATGGCACAGCTGCCCATGGAATGGCACAGCTGGTCATGGAATGGCATGGCACAACATGGAATGGCACAGCTGCCCATGGAATGGCACAGCTGGTCATGGAATGGCATGGCACAACATGGAATGGCACAGCTGCCCATGGAATGGCACAGCTGCCCATGGAATGGCACAGCTGCCCATGGAATGGCACAGCATGGAATGGCACAGCATGGAATGGCACAGCATGGAATGGCACAGCTGCCCAGCGCCATCCCCCCTCCCTCAGCACCGCTATCTCCGGCCGGGCTGTGATTAAAAGGCCCTTTGCTCCCATCTCTCCAATTTAAACTTCTTGAAGCTGTCCCCGAGGAATTCCATCTGTCCGGGTCACCCTGACTCCCGGGCAAAGAGCTCCACACCCAAGGCTGAGCTCTGGGGGTCACACCAAGCACCCCTTTCCACCCCACAGCATCCTCCTCCCTCCGTCTCCCACTCCCCAGCCTGGAATGAAGACACCCTCGGGATATCCGAGACAGGAGCGGACATTGCTCCAGCCCCAGTAAAATTTATGAGTCTCTGGTTTAATGCCAGGGGCGTTTCCACCTCTCCCAGGTGCTGCCAGGAGCCTGCCCAGCCTCGCTGGGGGCAGGATGCAAGGATCCAGATCCAAACCCATTTTCCTTATGCTCCTTGGAGCAGCAAATGCTCCGCAGCCGCCGCAGCTTTCCTGGCTCTGCCCCCCACCCTGACCCCAAATCCAGCATCATTCACCTTGCAGGGGGCCGAAAGGCTGGCACAGACCAAGGCAATGCATCCCTCGCTGGAAAAAGCAGATTTGGGGTGGGGGGACACCCCGAAAGCCCCGGGCAGCCCTGGACAACGCATTCCCAAAGCTCCCAGCGCCAGGACCCTGCCTTTTCCTTGTTCTGCCGGGTGTTTTCCATCCCATCCATGGGGAACGGAGGCGTTGCAGTGGCGTGGGTGGGATGGGAGCAAAGAGCAAAGTCCCTGGAGAAAGTGGCCGGGGGGAAAAGTGCCAGGAGCAGGGGAGGGAGGAGCAGCAGGTCGGTACTCACAGGCTGTGAGCCATGGCTGTCATCTTCCCGCCGGGGCTGCCCTTCCCTGGGCTTTCCATCGCTTTCTCGTGGCAGGCTCTGCAAGGAGAGGGCACAGGGACTCTGTGAGGACACCCCAAACATGGACTCACATCCTAAAGCCACCCCTCCTCCCCGTGCTCGATGTCACCTCCCAACCCTGGGGACAGGGAGGTTTTGGGAAGGCAAGCCCTAGGCTGGCCCAGCAGTGTCCTGGTGTGGGGACAGAGCTGTCCCTCATGTCCCCACTGTCCCCTGTCTCTGCCAGCTCTGCCCTCCTCATGCCACCCTACAAAGCAGCCAAAATCCATCAATCCATGGAGCACCTCCAGACCTCTCCCCTGCTCTGGAGGTTCCACAGCGACAACCCCCCCCTCAGCCCCAGCGTGGCTCTCCCAGCTCCCACCTCCTCTCCAAGACCTCACCCTTGGGCTAGGAGCCTTCCCTGTGGATCTGAGCCCCCAGGGCCGTGCCTGGCTCCTGGGGTGGCCAGCAGGCCACCGAGTCCCCTGGCATGGTGGCTTTGGCCAGGACTCGGGAGCGAGGCAGGGCACGAGGCTGTCCCTCCTTCCCCGTCACTGGATCCTGCACACGTCAGGAGCAGAGTCCAGCCTGGGATTTGCTCCTGGCAAAGCCAGCAGAGTCCAGGCTCCTGGCAGGGAGTGGGTTCCAGGCACCCACCGAGGTGCTGGATCCATCCGTGGATTCACCAGGAGGAGCAGGAAGGGTCATCCCTCTGTTTCGCTGCCCTGAAAATCCCAAATCCTGCAGCTTTCCTTCCTGGAAAAGGGGTCCTTGCTCAGGACAGCTCCAGGCACCCCCATGGACCCCCAGCCCTATCAGCAGCCAGGGAGGGAGGTGGCAGCTCCTTAAAAATGGGGTTTACAGGTTCAATATCCAATTGGATAAATCCTGGCACAGCATGGCATGGAATGGCACAGCATGGCATGGAATGGCACAGCTGCCCAGTTGGATAAATCCTGGCACATCATGGCAGGGAATGGCACAGCATGGCACGGAATGGCACAGCATGGCAGGGAATCCTGGCACAGCTGCCCAGTTGGATAAATCCTGGCACAGCATGGCATGGAATGGCACAGCATGGCAGGGAATCCTGGCACAGCATGGCATGGAATGGCACAGCATGGCAGGGAATCCTGGCACAGCATGGCATGGAATGGCACAGCATGGCAGGGAATCCTGGCACAGCACGGCATGGAATGGCACAGCATGGCAGGGAATCCTGGCACAGCATGGCAGGGAATGGCACAGCATGGCAGGGAATCCTGGCACAGCACGGCATGGAATGGCACAGCATGGCAGGGAATCCTGGCACAGCATGGCAGGGAATGGCACAGCTGCCCAGTTGGATAAATCCTGGCACAGCATGGCAGGGAATCCTGGCACAGCTGCCCAGTGCCATCCCCGCTCCCTCAGCACTGAAAAAACTTCAACCAGAACCTCACAAAAACGGCAAAACCCAACCTTGATGGGGAACAGAGGGGACCAAGGGACCCACTGGGATGTGCCACCCATGCTGCCCCTAAACCTCCCTCTCAGGGGGCTCTGTTGTGCCCCTAATTCTGCCTTGGGACCCCCATCCTGCCCCTAAACCCCCCCCCATAGAGGGAGCTCCATCCTGGCCCCCAATCCTGCCCCCCAGTGCCGCCCTGCATGGATCCCTGTCTCCCCTCTTCACACTGGTGGGGAGCAGAGCCAGGAAACAGCTGATGCCAGAAGGAAAGGTCTAAAACGAGCCAAAAAAAGAACATTTTTGCCCCTTCCATCCCCTGTCCTGCCAAAGAAGCAGGAGCTATCTGTGAGCCAGGAGTTTGGGGGGCTCTGGAAATTCCAAGGAGTTTGGGGGGCTCTGGAAATTCCCGGGAGTTTGGGGGGCTCTGGAAATTCTCAGGAGTTTGGGGGGGACTCTTGAATTCTCAGGAGTTTGGGGGGGGGCTCTGGAAATTTCTCAGGAGTTTTGGGGGGGCGGGGGGGGCGCTCTGGAAATTCCCAGTAGTTTGGGGGCCGCGGCTTCTGCGAAATTTCAAGCGGAGTTTGGGGGGCTCTGGAAATTCTCAGGAGTTTGGGGGGCTCTGGAAATTCCCAGGAGTTTTGGGTGGGCTCTGGAAATTCTCAGGAGTTTCGGGGGACTCTGGAAATTCTCAGGAGTTTTGGGTGGGCTCTGGAAATTCCCAGGAGTTTCGGGGGGACTCTGGAAATCCCCTGCACGCAGGAATTCTCTGTCCCAGCTGGATCCCATCTCCCAGGCCTGGAAGGAGCCACCCGACACCGCCCGGGTGACAGCTCAGCCATCGATAGGGCTGCAGAACTCCGGGGAACCATCGCTCAGCTCATAAATATTTCAAGCCAGAAGGAGCCGTGTAACTCCTGTAAAACGCAGCTCCTTACACAAGCCCAGCATCCCTGTGCCCCAGCGCTGAGCTAATGAACATTCGGGGCTCTCCAGACGCATCTTTTGCAGCTAAAAACCAGGGCAGGGCGAAATTCAAGGTCTTGATCCATCCGTGCGGGATTTCTGCGCCCCGCAGCTGGGATGTGTTGGATTTACCACCCCGAGGGGTGCAGAAAGCGCTGCTGGGATGGAATCACAGCCGAGGCTGCGCTTCCAGCTGCTGGTTCCCGGCACCCCAGGCAGATTTTGGGGGGCTCGGCCGGCCCCACACCCCGGGAAAGGCTGCAGCTGCAGCCTGGAGCTCTGACAGGCTCCCGCCGGCTGCTCCAGGCAGGATTCACAGTTTCATACAGCATTAAGAGCTGCTGACGCCTCGTGAAAAAACTGTGAAAAGCTTCTATTTTGGGGAAAGTTCCTCTCATAACGGCGCATCCTGTGGCTTCTCTGTTTCCCTTTTTTCTCCTGGTTTCTCTTGCTACGGAGAGCAGTGCAGAAAACAGGAGGATAATGTTGCCAACCAGCCTGGGCTCTTCGTCAGAAAAGGAAAATAACCCTCGGAGCCACCCCCAGCCAAGGAATTCATTCTCATGCCGCACCTGTCTGGGGGCCTGGGGCGAGAAGGGAGAAAGTGGGACCCTTCTGGGAATTGTTTCTGGGCTCAGAGCATGGCAGGGCTTGGTGGGGGGCTGGATATTTCCTAATGAGGGGAAAAAGCCTGGTTTTGCTCGTTTTAGACCTTTCCCTCTGGTGCCAGATCTTTCCCGGACTCTGCTCCCACCGCTGTGGTGGCACCACCGTGCCGTGGTCACCCTTTGCCCCCACTGTTCCCCCATTAAAAGAAAAAAAAATTTGGATTAAAACCTCCAAGAATCAGGATTCTGTCTCCAAGCAACTGTCTCCAAGAAGGGAGGGAGAGCAGAGAAGGAGAAGCAGCAACGTTGAGTGGGGAGAAAACTTCTGGAGATCCCAGAGGGAGGGAGGGAAGAGCAGGAAGAGAGGGACACGGGAGGTGACAACCCTGGGAGCCTCGGGGCAGGAGGATCTCCCTCTTTCCTCATCACAGAGCGCGGCTGCAAGTCCTGGCTTGTGAAACAGCTCCGGGCTCCCCAGAGCCGCTTCCGACCCCAAGGGCGAAGGGAGCGGCGGCGGCGCTGCCTCTCCCGCGGCCCCGCAGGGGACTCGGGCAGGGAGGTGACGCCAGCACTCGGTGGCCGTGCCGTGACCTGCCCGGAGCCACCAAAACCCCTGACTGAAACAGGGGAGAGCCGCCGGCTTCATCCGCGCTGCTCCCGTGGGAGAGCGGGCCGGAATTCCACGCTGGAAAACTCTTTGCCCGCGCATCTCGGTGTCTCCTCACACGTGGCGCTGCCTGAGCTGCTCCTCTCTGCCCCGAGGGCCACCAAGGCACCCCGAGGGTCCCACACCCCAATTCTCGACAGCTCCGAGGGGTCGTGAGGGAGCGGGGAGCTGCGGGTGCCACCCGTTCCGGAGGGGCTGCATCGCCCCTGGGCACTGGGAGAAGCCTCGGGAGCGCCTGGAATTGTTCCTGGGGCAGGATCCAGCCTCGCTCCTGCACAATTTCCACATTTCCCAACCCTCAGAGCCTTTGCATCCTCCCGCAACTTCCCGGCGGAGAAAGCCCTCACCCTCTCCATGCCCCCTCGCCGCTCCCTGGCAAATCCCTGGGGGGAAAGGGGGATAATTTGCTCCCTGGCAAATCCCTGCGGGAAAAAGGGGAATTTTTGCTCCCTGGCCAAACCCTGGAGGGAAAATGGGGATAATTTGCTCCCTGACAAACCCCTGGGGGGAAAAGGGGGAAATTTTGCTCCCTGGCAAATCCCTGGGGAAAAAAGGGGGAAATTTTGCTCCCTGGCAAATCCCTGCCGGAAAATGGGGGCTAATTTGCTCCGGGCGTGGTTACCTGAGCTCAGCGGCCCCGCTCCGTCCCGCGGCTCTTCCCTCGGTCCAGCAGCCGCCTTCCCTTTCCAGGTGCAAACTGGCCTGGACAGGCAGGACCCATTTTTATACGCTCGCCCATGTGATCCAAACAAATGCCCTAGGGATGAGTTTTTGCACTGACACAACTAAAGGGGCTGGGACTAAAAACCTGTTGGACCACAATCCCGGCTCAACGGGCAGGAATTTTCCACTCGGAGCCGTTCAGGGCCGGCTCTGGGTGCGTCGGCACGCGCCAGGGCCCGCGTCTCCCTGCTCTTCCCCAAAAAAATCCCATTTCCCTGCGCTTCCCAAGTCTCTCAGACTCGTTCCTAAATTCTTCCTCTGCTGCAGCTGGAGAAAACGAACCACGGGGTGGTTCCACGATGGAGGAAGGGATGGATGGGAAGCGTGAAGGAATAAGTTTGAGGCGCTGATTGCATCCAAATCCTGCAAATCTTTTATTATTTTTCCCATGATCTGCGGGAAGTGAAAAAAAAAAAAAAAAAAAAAGCATAGCAGAGGATGCCAGCCAGGGTGAGAAACGGGGGGAATCCTTTGCTCCTGGAAAAGGAAATCCCCTGCAGCCTCGGGGCCTGGGAATGGCACTTCTGGAATGGCTGGAAGGCGATTTTAGGAGCTGCCCAGCCCGAGGGTCCTGCCCCGGGATGCTCCTCAGGGCTGCAGGGAAGGAAGGCGGGTCCCAGGTGAGCCCGGGTGCCCAGAAATGCCCGGAATGGGAATGGAAAGGAGAGGGTGAGCTCTGCGTGGGTGACTCAATGGGAACCGACTCAATGGGAACCGAGGCAGCGGGAAAACTGCCACGGGCCACGGAAAGGAGCCACGAGCGTGAGTCAGGGGGGATCCGCCGGTGACTCCGTGGGAAAGGAGGGAGCCGATGGGATAATGGGGCGGGAGGAGCCTCGAACGCGCTCCGCTCGGGCCGTTCCCCTTGGAGCAGCGCTGCAGAGCGCTGGCAGCCGCTGGAGCTGATCCCGATGGATTTGATAAGAGCAGGAACGTGCAGCTCGGCACACACGGGGCCAGCCCTGCCCTCGCCTCCTCCCCGCGCTGCCCCGGGCACCGAGCGGGGCTCGCTCGCACCTCCAGGATGTTCCGTCCTCACTGCAGGCGCAGCCCTGCGCTCCGGCCTGCGTTAGGGAGGGAACTCAGGGGGATTTTTCCGCCTAATTTGTCTCGAAGCGAGACACAGGGACTCAGAGGCGCCTGTTTTGCTGGGTCACAGAGCAAGGGAAACGTTCCCCGCCCGGAGCAAGGGCGGGTTTGCAGCCGCTTTGCATCTCGGAGCATCTGCGAATGGTCCCAATCTCGCCCAAATTGCTCCCAAATGATCGCCCTGGGGGGATCTCAGCCCTCGCTGGCTCCAGGTTCAGCCCTGCCGAGGCGCCGGGGCTCTGCCGGAGCCCGCTGGGCACAGGCGCTGCCCTGGGACTGGGGATGCTGGTGCTGGAAAGGGGGGTCTGGCTGGCTCTGTTGGGGGTCCCAGGCTGTTTTCTCTCGCTTTGCAGCTTTGGGTTTTTTTTGGGGGGGTGTAAAGGTGGCGGTTCTGTGACCCTGCTGGTGTGAGGAGCCATAAATAGGAAAAAATTTGGGGTCCTCTTCAGCCTCAGGCTGGGAAAAAGCGCCTGGGCAGGGGAGAAGCTGGGAAATGATCTGGGAAAGGTGCTCATGCTGAGGGATTCCCCCCCAAAATGGGAAGTGCCCTCATCTCCTTCCAGCCCCCAAACTGGTTTTGGGGGATGGTGGGGCCGTGAGGGGGGCTCAGGGCTTCCCAGGAAAGCCAAACCGCTGGAACTCAGCTGTGAGCTCGTTAAAGCTCCACCAGCCCCCGCTGCAAACCAGTTAAACCCATTTAGGGAAGGGTTAAGCCAGTTCAGTGTGATTTGGGAGTCTATTGATGCAAAGGTTAATCTCCCATAAGTGCATCAACATCGTGGATTTGAAACAATTTAACTGTTCCAGCTCCAGGTTTTCCCCGGAGGATTTAGGGAAGGGTCCAGCCCGTGCTCCCCTTCATCCCAGGATGCGGAGAGCCTTGGGAAGAGGGAGAAAATAAAGCAGGGACTGAAGGGAAGAGCCTCATGCGGGCTGAATCTGAAACGCCGCTATTTATAGCCCATCCCTGCCCAGCCGACCCGGATTCCACGCGGGTCCCGGTGCCCAGCTGGCACAGGGCAGCAGCCGGGTGGGCACCGGAACCCTCCCAGCTCAGCCCAGCTCCTCGGGGCTGCTCAGGCTGAGCCCGAGCTGAGTCAGAGCAGAGGATGCTCCTTCCTCATCCCAGCTCCTCATTATCCCGCTGCCCCAGGGCTTTCCCACGAGCCTCATCCAGCCGGGCCGTGGGACCTGGAAGAGGTGTTTGTTTATTTTTTTGCTGCCATCCCTGAAGGGCTGTAATCACAATTAGAGCGTCCACGAGGCACGGGGCAGGGATTCATCGCCTTTCCAAGGCCGCAGCGCCCGGGAGAGTGGGAGGGAAAGAGGGAAAATGTGGAAATGCTTCCAGCGCCCGATCCCTGCGCCCACACAGCGTCCCTGGGGAGCGCGGCGAGGTTGGCAGAGGTCACACCTGAGGGTTTCTCAAGGCGCTCCCTCCACGCCGCTGTCGCGTGTCGGTGTTGCAGCAATTCCCGGTGGCTTTTCCCGTCTCCAGGAGCCGGGAGTGGGGAGTGCTTAATGCAGGAATTCGAGCCAGGAATTCACAAAGGCGCTCAGCAGCCCCCCCAGGGGAGGCTCGGTGTGAATGGAGGGGTGGGAACGGGGTTGGACCGGGATGGGATCGAGCAGCACCTGGAGAGGAGCGGGCTGGGCCGGGCCGGGCTGTGCCAGCACCGCTGGCATCGGGAGCTGCCAGGCTGCGGAGCTGCTGCCGGAGGAGAAGCGGCTCCCGCACCGCTCTGCGCTGCCTTGTGACTGCGAAATGAATGTGCTTAATATAGGCCAAGTGAAAACATTCTGCCCAAAATAGAAGCCCTTGCCCAGAAAGCGCCGCAGCTCCGGCAGGAGCAGTCACAAGGTGCCTGCCGTGGCAGGAGGGCCGTGCCAGGTGTGCCTGTGCCGCGCTGCACATCCCGCCGGCAGCTCCGCTGTCCCCAAGGTCACCTCCCAGCCCCCCCCGGGCTGCAGCTCCCCCCGACCCTCTGAATGTGACAGAGGAGTTCAGGGATGGGACAGATGCCCCCGGGATTGGGATGGGGGGTAGGGGTGGGTGGTGGCATCCCCAAATTCTGTGATCCCACGGGTGCTGCGGGCTCCTGCTGGGCTCGGGGTGCTGCCAGGTGTGGGATGGGAGGGGATGGGGTGGGATGGGGTGGGGTGGGATGGGATGGGATCCATGGGATGGGATGGGATGGGATGGGATGGGATGGATGATGGGATGGGATGGGATGGGATGGGATGGATGGGATGGGATGGGATGGGATGGGACGGGATGGGATGGGATCCATGGGATGGGATGGGATGGGATGGGATGGGATGGGATGGGATGGGATGGGATGGGATGGGATGGGATGGGATGGGGCGGGATGGGATGGGATGGGATGGGATGGGAAGGGACGGGATGAATTCCTGCTGGTGCTGCTGCTGGAGCTGAGGTTTGGGATGGGAAGGGGCTGGAAGGAGAGGGAAGGGGGTGATCCCCACGGGGGTGACTCTGGGAGTTGCTGCCAGGCTCGGGGGCCTCACTCAGCTGCTTTTCCCCGGAAAATATCGGATATTCCTCCTCTCCTGCCTGTTCCTGGAATACCCAGCTGAGGCAGAGGGAGTGGGGGTGGTGCCAGGGGACGTTTTGGGGGTCACAGCAGCCCCGGGGCTGCTCTGGGGCTGGGTTTGTGCTGCCCTGGCAGCTCCTCCTGTTGGGATCCAGCGCAAAAAGCGAAGGCAAAAAAGCATCCCTGATCCCAGAGATTCCTGCTCAGAGGGAATCCAGCCCCCCTTTTTGGGGCCCTGACCCATCCCCTGCGGTCACTCGTGACCCTCCCAGCGCCGCTGGTGACAGAGTTTAATCCAGCCTGACCAGGCACAGCTGCCGGCCAGGAAAATGGGGCAGGAGGGGGTGAGAGGTCAGCGCTGGAGCTTTGGCAGGTATCAAGGGAAAAGCCAGAAATCCTCCCCTCTTAATCTCGGGCTGCACCAGGGATCTGCGTTGGGTGTTTAAAGCTCTGCCGTTCCAGCCTGCGGCTCGCAGCGGGGCTTGGGGAGATAAATTCAACCCTCCCACTCCAGATTTGACCTCGGCATCTCTCGTTAATGCTGGAGAGACCCAAAAAATCCAGGCTGGGCCATTGAACTCCTTTCCTGAAGTGGGGTCTTTAACCCTTGACCCCACTGGGCCCTAGACAGACCCAGGGGAACTCCCGAGCCCCATAAATCTGTCACATCCCCGAAATCCACTTAAAAACCCCCCAGGGAGCGGAGCCAGCCCCGCGGATCGCTTCAGATGCAAATTCACGGCGTGTCCCGGGCCAAGCGGGGTTTTTGATTCACGAAGCTCTCGCCCAGGGGCTCGGCCGGGCCAAGGTGAAGGCGACCTTGAGGGGTTGGAGCAGGGACTGGAATTGCGGGCCAGGGAAGGAGGGAAGTGTGAGGACAAGCCGTGGAGGAGGGAGATAAGAGGCACAGCGAGGCCGGGGCACGGCTGGAGCTGCGGAACGGCGAGAGAGGATGTGGGTTCTGTTTCCTTTTCTGGTTGCTGCGGGATTAAAGGGTTGGAAAATGGGCTTCCTGCAAGGCCAAAATTGAGGGAATTCCCCCGGCCGCCGAGGCTCTGCCAAGCGCTCGGCTTTGTGCTGCCTCGCTGGCTGCTATCAGCAGGGTAAATACATTTTTTAGCCATTTTTCAGCCTGTAGGAGCCGGTTTTTTTTGCAGCTGCTCAGGTGCTCTGCTCACCGAACCCTGGGGGAAACTGAGGCACGGGGGTGGCCACCTGCAAATATTCGGATTTCTTCCCAAATCGGGAGGAAATTCTGGATTATTGAAGGAAGAGCTGAGGCTTGTGGGTCTTGCTGGGAGAGCAGGGAGCGTTTTTATCACCCAGAAATTCTGTTTTACAACTCAGAAATTCTTTTTATCACTCACAAATACTTTTGCAGAACAAATCCTTGTTTTCCAGAGCTTTGGCTCTGGAAGGGATCGAGTTTTTAATGCCTTCAGCCACGACTTAAAATTTTGTCCGGCCTGAAAATGGGAGGGAAAAAAAAAAACCCCAGGGCTTCCTGTGTCACCTCCCTGTCCCTGTGGCCATGCACGCCTGGGGACAGCTGAGGCCACTTCGCGAAATGGGACGGGAACAAGCTGAAAATTCCAAGAGAATTGGAATTTTCACGGTGAAGGGAGATGAATTAAACCCCGAAGCGGGCGCTGGTTTATCTCGACTCCACATCGACAGGAAGGCGGCTTCGGGAGGGGAAGGAGGGGGTGAGGAAATTCCAAACAATGCTTTCCTGGGAAGTAAAAAACCAAGATTTTAATGAACTTTTATGGTGAAACTCCGCCGCTCGGGAAGTGACGGCCCCGCATTAAATCAACAAAGAGCTGGAGGCTTCGCACGTGCGGGGGAGCTCCGAGAGCTCCGCACTCTCAGCTGATGCTCATGGGGAGCCTCGAAAATTTTCTGTTTTTGCCTGGCTTGGATCCTAAAGCTCCCTGGGGAATATTTGGGAATAATTCGGTAGTGATGGGCGAGTGCCCAGGCGGGACCTGCCGGGGTTTTTTTTTTTTTGCCTCCTCTGCCCCTTCCTTGCCCTCTCCAAGCCCCGGTTGTGGCCCCACGGCTCAGCCCGGGTGGAACTTGGCTCCCAGCTCGGCTGATTTGGCTTTCCCAGGTGCTTTGTTGCTGTTAAAACAAGCGCCAGACTTCTCCCTCCCTTTCCTTACCTTCAGGTGGTTGCCTTTTATGAAGAGCTTTTTCATCTCTGATGTTAACAGGGAAATAATTTCCTCACCTACAGCTCGGAGAGGCTTTTTTTTTTTTTAGCAGCTTTCGGAGCTGTTTGCCGGGGATACGAATGCAAATTATATTTATTTTTGTATCTCTGTGTAAATATCTGCTCCCGAATGAATCGGTGTTGGGACCGCGGTAATTTTATGCCGTCGATTCCCTCGTTTGATTAATTAAATTAATCTTGCGCTGGGCGCTCTGAAAGTTTTGTTTTATTTCCAGAACATTGGAGGAAATATTCCTCGTGGAAGCCGGGAGAGCTGAGGAGCAAGAGGGGGTTTTAAAACAGGTTTTTAATGATGGTTTTGCCAAAAAAAAAAAAAAAAGGAAAAAAAATGAAAATTTGGAAGCGCAGGGCAGCATCTCTTTATTCCTCATCCCAGCCCGGAGTGTGGGGGCATTCCTGGAGGATTTCCCTCGCTCCCAACCTCACACTCAGCACGGAGCCAGAGCCTTCCCGGCTGGAAAAACGAGATTCCTGCAGTCCCGCAGGGCTGAGTCAGGCCAGGGAACCTGGGAACACCCCGGGACAGGGCTCGGGACCTGGGCTGACACCGCCGGCTGCTTTTCCCACGGGAGGATCCTTCTCCAAGGGGAATCGGCCTCGCGCGGCCTCTCCAGGGGCTTTTTCCGCTTCTCCCCAGCCGGGAGAGCTCCAAGCACAGGCAGGAGGAGGAAGAGGAGGAGGAAGAGGAGGATGCCGGTGGAAATCGCCCACCCCTGGGGTCGTTTTTCCAGGGATGTGGCAGGGACAGAAAAGCCAGGGCACTGGAGCCACCCTGGGCTGGGTTTAGAAGCCTGGGCCGGGTTTAAAAGCACGGGGGTTTAAAAACCTGGGCTGGGTTTAGAAAGCTGGTCTGGGGTTAAAAATCTGTGGGTTTAGAAACACAGGGGTTTAAAAACTTGGTCTGGGTTTAAAAACCTGGTCTGTGTTTAGAAACCTGGTCTGGGTTTAGAAACACAAGGGTTTAAAACCTGGTCTGGATTTAAAATCCTGCTCTGGGTTTAAAAACCTGCTCTGAGTTTAGAAACTCAAGGTTTTAAAATCTGGTCTGGGTTTAAAACCACAGGGGGTTAAAAACCTGCTCTGGGTTTAAAAACACAGGGATTTAAAAATCTGTTCTGGTTTTAGAAACACAGGGGTTTAAAAACGTGGTCTGGGTTTAAAAATGTGGTCTGGGTTCAAAACACAGGGGTTTTAAAACCTAGTGTGGGTTTAAAATCCTGCTCTGGGTTTAAAAACCTGCTCCGAGTTTAGAAACACAAGGTTTTAAAATCTGGTCTGGGTTTAATACCACAGGAGGTTAAAAACCTGCTCTGGGTTTAAAAATTTGCTGTGGGTTTAGAAACACGGGTTTAAAGATGTGGTCTGGGTTTAAAAATGTGGTCTGGGTTTAAAACACAGGGGTTTAAAAACCTGCTTTGGGTTTAAAACCATAGGGGGTTAAAAACCTGGTCTGGGTTTAAAAATCTGCTGTGGGTTTAGAGACACAGGGGTTTAAAAGTCTGGCCTGGGTTTAAAATCCTGCTCTGAGTTCAGAAATGCAGAGGTTCAAAGACCTGCTCTGGGTTTAAAAACCTGCTCTGAGTTTAGGAACACAGGGGTTTAAAAATCTGGTCTGGGTTTAAAACCACAGAGGGTTAAAAACCTGCTCTGGGTTTAAAAATCTACCATGGTTTTAGAAACACAGGGGTTTTAAAATGTGGTCTGGGTTTAAAACACAGGGGTTTAAAAACCTGGCCTGAGTTTAAAATCCTGCTCCGAGTTTAAAACCACAGGAGGTTAAAAAACCTGCTCTGGGTTTAAAACCACAGGGGTTAAAAAATTAAATATTCCAGGGTTTTCCTGGCCCTTGGGATCATCACACAGGGCAGGTGTCCGGCCCTGGCAGCGCTTTTCCATGGATTTTTTTATCCTGGTGGAAGATGGACAAGCTCCCTGCTGCCTTTTAAACTCTGTTTCCTGAGTGGAGGAAAGGAAATGTTTGTTTAAAAAAAAGTAAAAGTTAAAAAATACTTTGTTCTGGGTTTTTTTGTTTGGCTTTTTGGGTTTTTTTGGGGGGGTTTTGGTTTTTTTGTTTGGTTTTTTGGGTTTTTTGGGGGGGGTTTTTTGGTTTTTTTGTTTGTTTGGTTGGGGTGTTTTTTTTTGTTTTGTTTGGCTTTTTTTGTTGTTGTTGTTTTGGTTTTTTTTATGGGTTTTTTTTTTGGGAGAGGAAGCCATGGTTCATCTTCCATGGAATGCTGGAAAATCATTGCTCCCATGAGTTTTCCTTCCTAAGCATCCCTGGGGGATCCGCCTGCACCTTTTCCATCGGCAAACCCTTTTGGGATGATCTTGGAGAGGTCTCCAGGCTGATCTTGGCCGTGTGAAGGGCTTTTCTCAGCCTCTGGGCTTGAAAAAGAAAAAATCCCCTGTTCTGAGCTCATCCCATTTTGGGGTTTTGGTGTTGATTGAGGAACCTCTGCAAAGGGGTCACCCCCCCAAAAAAAACCTGGAAAGGGATTGGAAAGGATCCTGAGAGATCCTGGAGCTGCTCCAGGGCTGGAGCCCCTCTGGAGCCAGGCTGGGAGAGCTGGGAATGTTCAGCTGGAGAAGGGAAGGATCCAGGGAGAGCTCAGAGCCCTCTCCAGGGCCTGAAGGGGCTCCAGGAGAGCTGGAGAGGGACTGGGGACAAGGCATGGAGGGACAGGACACAGGGAATGGCTTCAAAGTGATGGAGAGTAGGATCTGATGGGATATTGGGAAGGAATTCCTGGCTGTGAGGGTGGGGAGGGACTGGGATGGAATTCCCAGATTTGCTGTGGCTGCCCCTGGATCCCTGGCAGTGCCCAAGGCCAGGCTGGAGCCCCCTGGATCCATGGGAAATGTGGGAGCTGTGGTGGGACTGGGGAACTTTGGGATCTTCCCAACCCAAACCACGCAGGGATTGCCAGTGGAGATTCCAGTGGGATTTTGGGAAGGAATTCTTCCTTTTGGGGGTGGGGAGGGGCTGGGATGGAATTCCCAGAGGAGCTGTGGCTTCCCCTGGATCCCTGGAAGTACCCAAGGCCAGGCTGGACACGGCTTGGAGCACCCTGGAAGGTGTCCCTGGGTGGGACTGGCTGATCCTTTCCAACCCAAACCATTCCATGAGCTTTTCCAGGGGTTTCTTATCCACTTCCCCACCTCTCCCATGTCCAGCTCCCTGCCCCGCTGCCTCTTGTCAAACTTTCAGCCACATCCCCACTTCTCCAAGGAAATTCCTGCTTTTCTCACCATCCCATGACCACATTCCTGGGCATTTTCTGCTCATCCCCACCTTTGCCTGGATCTGGGGACCCCGATTTTCCACCACCCCCCGTCCATGCGACACCGCGAGGATGCAATCCCCACTCCGGGCGCTCCTGACTCAGCCAGCCCGGCATTCCTGGGAAAAGCCTGACTCACGTGAGCCCATTTGCCGGCTCAGGGCTCTAATTACGGGCTGTGCCCATCTGGGCAGCGTGGGAACGGGAGCCATTAAGCCCCTAAAAGCTCCCGATCATTCCCCATCCATTAATGTTTCCAATTAGTTAAAGCCGGCTCCTCTTTTCTCTCGCCGGGCTCGCTCGTGTTCTCCGAGCGTGCAGCCACAGCCCCATTATATAATGATCCCCTCGCTGCTGTAATCCCCGTTCCCAACTCACACCGGGCTCTTCTTTTATTTTTTTTTTTTTAATTTTTTTTTTATTTTTTAATTTAATTTTTTTACCCGCTTGTGCCTCATCCCGGAGCCGATGAGGCAACGGGCGAGACAGGCAAATCAAAGTTGGGCTCACACCGCTCCTAATTAGTCCGAGCAGCTCTCGGGGAGGGGGGGGTTTAGGCTGGGCTGGGCAGGACCCGGTTCCGTTCGGGGCGGTTGGGGGGCGGTTGCTGGGGGGGTTAAAAGCCGTTGGCGGCTCCGGAGCACCCGGCTGCCCCTTCCCTGCGCTTTGACTTTCATTCCCGGTCCCTCCGTCCCTTCCTTCCAAGGAAACCATCTCCACGGCAACCTCAAACCTCCGGGCTCTGCCTCGGAGCTGCTCAGCCGTCCCCAGGACCGTGGTAAGTGGCTCGGCAGGGCCGGCCCTGGTGGCCCGTGGCTACCGGCTCCACCGGTGGGCGAGGAGCTGAGGGCTGGGCTTGGCTTGGCTTGGCAGGGGGGGTTGGGGACCTGACCCCGTGTCCCCTCGTCCCCCTCGAGGCTTCGTGCGGTCAGAGTTGTCCCCGTGTGGGAAAAGCGCCGGAGGGGGTGGCTGGGTCAAGGCGCTGTCCCCCTGCAGGGACCTTGCCTTGGGCTGGGGACGTGTCCTGGTGGCCTTGGCTGGCCGTGTGTCCTTGGTGATGATCTTGGATTGACCGTGACCGCTCCTGATCCCGGTTTGCCGTCGTGTTTGGGAAAGCAGCAGGGCCAGCACGTGGAGTTGGGGACTTTGTCCCAACTCGAAGCCGGGTTTGGAGCGCGGTGTCCCCGCGATCGCTGTGGTGGCACCACGTGGGCACATTCCCGGTGCCACATGGAGGGGGACGAAGCAGCAGCCCCGTGGGAAAGGGTTCTCCTGGGGTTTCCTGGCAAAGGGGAGCAGCAGGAAGCAGCTCATTCCTGGGATAAATGGGATTAAAGTTGTGGAGCTGGAGGAGGAAACGATGGGCGAGGATTGGGATGCTCCGCCTGGAGCTGAACTGGGGGGTGCTGGGCTCCCAGTGGGGCTGACCCTCGCTGTCCCTTGTCCCCAGGGCAGGATGAAGCTGCTGGGGGCCGTGCTGGTGGCACTGACCCTGCTCGTCCCCGGCGCCTGGGGCAGCGAGGCGTCCCGGACCTGCATCTTCCAGACCCTCAGCGACCCCGACCAGGATTTCTGCAAGTGAGCGACGCTCCCGGCCTCCTGTCCCCTGCCCAGCCTGGCCTCTTGTCCCCCGCCCGGCCCGGCCTCTTGTCCCCCGCCCGGCCCGGCCTCTGTCCCCGACCCGGCCCGGCCTCTGTCCCCGACCCGGCCCGGCCTCCTGTCCCCTGCCCAGCCTGGCCTCTGTCCCCCGCCCGGCCCGGCCTCTGTCCCCCGCCTGGCCTCCTGCCCCCCGGCCCGCCTCCTTCCCTGCCTCCCCGCCTCCTTCCTGCCCGGCCCGCCTCCGTCCCCGCGGCCGCCTCTGTCCCCGCCCGGCCCTGCCCGGCCCGCTTCCCCTCCGTCCCCTGCCCGGCCCGGCCTTCCTGTCCCCGGCCGGCCCGCCTCTGTCCCCCGCCCGTCCGGCCTCTGTCCCGCCCGCCCGGGCCTTGTCCCCCCCCCCCCCTCCTGTCCCCCTGCCCGGCCCGGCCTCCTGTCCCCCGCCCGGCCTCCTGTCCCCCGCCCGGCCCGGCCTCTGTCCCCCGCCCGGCCCGGCCTCCTGTCCCCTGCCCAGCCTGGCCTCTGTCCCCTGCCCAGCCCGGTCTCTGTCACCTGCCCGGCCCAGACGTCCCCTTCATGTCCTTTGTGTCACCTCCCGGCACAGTTCGTTCCGGTGTCCCCTTGGCCAGGGCTGTAAATTTTGGTCGTTTTTCCTCCTTTTCCCGGGAATCTGGGATGTCTCTGGGCACCTGGGGGTGTTCCCCATCCTGCGGTGCCGAGGCTTTGGAAGTGGATTTCGCAACGTCAAGGGTGACAGTTTTCCGTGGAAAACTTGTGGGAAGGAGGCTGCTTTTCCATGGAATCCTGGAATGGTTTGGGTCCCACCCAGTTCCAACCCCAACACCTCCCACTGTCCTGGGCTGCTCCAGCCTGGCCTTGGGCACTTCCAGGGATCCAGGGGCAGCCACAGCTCCTCTGGGAATTCCATCCCACCCCCTTCCCACCCTCCCAGGCAGGAATTCCTTCCCAGAATCTGCCGAAGAACACTTACATTCCCACTACTGCTTGGAAGAAGCAGCAGAACCTGAGTTTCCCTTATCCCACCTTCTCTTACCCCATCCCGCACCTCCTCCCCATCATTCCCAGCCTCATCCCGAGCCCGACCTGGCACCAATTCCCACCTCCTCATTTTTCCTGCCTGTTCCCTTTTTCCAGAGGGGATTTGGAAGTGATCTACCCCGAGGTGGGCGACGTGAGCTGCTCCTACATCCCCAAGTGCCACGGGTACCGCCAGCAGCTCAGCCAGCAGTGGGGCAAGCCCCGCGTCCGCTACCCCTGGGCCAAGAAGGTGAGGGAAGCTCCGGCTTTTCCTGGGATTGGGATGACTTCCTAAACTTTTTTTCCTACTTGTCCTCATCGATTCAGGGGTTTGGTTGGAGGCTGAGCTGTGGATGAATGGAATGGCCTTTTTTTGGTGATGATTTTGGTGTTTGTTTTTATTTTTTTTCTGATGCTGTGGTCATTAAATCGCCTTTTCCAACATTCAGATTTTTTTTTTTACTACCCTGATACCACTTTTATATTTTTTATATTTATATTTTTTATATTTATATTTTTTATATTTATATTTTTTATATTTATATTTTTTATATTTATATTTTTTATATTTATATTTATATATATCCTTATATTTATATTTTTATTTATATTTTATTATATCTTCCTATTATTTATTTATTTTTAATTTATATTCCTTTATATTTAATATTTTTATATATACCCTTAATTATATTTAATTTATATTTTTAATTTAATTTTTAATTATTTTTTTATATTTATATATTTATAATTTATATTTATATTTATATGTAATTTTATATTTATATTTTTATATTTATATTTTGTTTCTATATTTCTATATTTCTATATTTCTATATTCTATAATTTCTATATTTTATATTTAATTTATATTTATATTTTTATGTTTATATTTTTATTTTATTTATATTTTATATTTTTAATTATATTTTTAATTTTAATTTAATTTTTATATTTTATATTTTAATTTTATTTTTATTTTTATTCTTATATTTACATATACTTAATATTCTTATTTATCATTTTATATATTTATATATTTATTTTTTAATTCATATTTTTTATATCTATACATTTTAAAATTTTTAATATACTTTCTATTTTTTTCCTTTGGCCACTCACTAAATATTTTTTGCTCCATTGCACCCATTTTAAGCTATTCCAGCCACACTGAATTAAAATATAAAATTATCTTCATAATATATATAATTTTAAAATTATAATATAAATCCATAAAATTCATAATTACATATATAAATATTTTCATACACTATTTTCCCCATATCCCCACGTTCCAATTAAGAACTCTCGCTGTACATTACCATTCTTTCCCCTTTAAATGCAGCCATTTATAATTTTCCCTACATTAACTTTTAAAACAATTAATTACATCTTTCATATACTGTGACCATTTAATTAAGTGGCCAGAAGGTTGCAAACAAATTAAATTATTTTTTCTGCTACACGTGGCCACTTAATAACTTAATTTTTTCCTATTTGTGGCCTCCTAATGATTTAATTTTTTTGCTCCATCGTGGCTATTTTGAAAAAAGGAATTAAATGGCCACAAAGTAAGAAAAATAGGAATGAAGTGGCCACATGAGGAGAAAAGTTTAATTAATTTTATTTCTATGCTGTGGCCACTAAATATTTCTAATTTTTGCTACATTTTGGCCATTTCAATTTTATTTCCTCTCTTTTGGCCACTTAATTTTTGGTCTGTTCTGACCTCTGGATTTTTTAACCACTGTGGCCGTTTCATTTTTTGCCACAACTCAGCCAAAAAAAAAATCAGTTTAAAAATATTTACCGCAGATTTTATTTTTACAATTTTTTTAGTCAACTTTTCAAAGCCATGCCGGGCTCTGGGATCCGTGTCCGCTGGAATTTTGGGATCCCGATGGAGTTTTGGGATCCCGATGGAGTTTTGGGATCCCGATGGAATTTTGGGATCCCGATGGAGTTTTGGGATCAGGGGGTGGGGGGAGCAGTCCCGGTGCTGCTGTTCCCTCCTGTCACCACCAGGTGGCAGCATTGAACTGCCCGAGCTCCAGCGCCGCCCGGACTGGGAAGAACTGGGAATAACTGGGAGCGCCGGGATCTCCCGCGGGCTCTGCTGGGGGTGCCGCGGGCACGGGGAGGGGACAATAAATGGGGTGACATTTTGGGGGACACCTTGCGCCGTGCCCCGCTGTGATCCCAAAGCTGTCCCAGGGTGCGGCATCGCCTCGTAGCGTCCCCAAATCCCGGTGAAATCCTCGCTGTCACTCCAAAAACCGCCCTATCCCAAAAATGTCCGTAATTCCCGTCAGCTCCAACCCTGGCAGCTGATGAGGGAGAGCTCAGCTCTGCTGGTGTTACCTCGGAGCGTGAACAATCCGTTTTTCCGGCTCTTCCCCGCCGTCTGGGAAGTCTCTTCCCCCTGTGGATCACATGGTTGGAAGTGGAACTTTTCCTTAAAGATGTCTGATTCTTCCCAAAAAAATTCCTCCTTCCTGGCAGCACACAGACCCATTCCCGGCTTTCCAGGAGTTTGAAGTTTTCCCAGGGATGTGGGCAGTTGTTTTTCCTTTAATTTTAGTCCTGGAAAGCAAAGCAGGGCTGGGAGAAGGGAAGGGACTCTCCAGGGCTGGAACGCTGCTGCCGTCGGCTGTGGGAAGGATTTTGGGGACAAGAGCCAGACCCTTCCAGGCTGTGCCAGTGGGATTCAGCCTGTGCATCCCAGAATCCGCAAAAACCCAGGGAAGGGAATCTGCCCTGGCTGAGCTGGGAGGTGTCACCTGTTTATTTTGGGATGGGAGTCCTGATGTGGCTCGGGGGAGGGTGGCAGGTCCCCAGGGAGCCCCTGGCACGGCCGGCGGCTCCCGCTGGCATCGGGAATGGCTCCGCTGATGGATTTGGCACCGTTTCCTTCCAAGACATCTCGGCACATCTTGCGCTGAGGCGGCATCTGAGGACACGGGGCCTCGCTGCTTCCCGGGGTTTGGGGTGGGTTTCTGCTCTGGCCTTCCCCAAAAACCTGCTCCACACAGCTGGGAATGATCCAGCTGCGCCGTCCAAACCAGGAGCTCATTTCGGGAAGGGGCTGGGTGGCCTTAAACCCCTCACAGAGAACTGGCTCTGAGTCCCCTCGGGGTTTTTTTTTTAATGGAGTTCTAAGATTTTCTTACTCCTGAGCCTCCTCAGGATGCTTTGGGATAATATTTTTCCCTCTTAAGCTCACCCTAAATTGAGTGGGAACAAGAGCTGAGGCATGAGAGTTGTTTTTATGCTTTATTACGGGGGTATTTCTAAACCCAGCAAATCCGATTATTCCTAATTTATTCCCAAATGAGAGCGGGGAATTTTGGCAAAGCGAGGTGATCTCCATCTCCCCGCCGTGCTCCAGTGGGATGCTCCGGCTCGGTGATCCTGGATGGGGTGGGGAGGGCTGGAGATGCTTTTCCCATCCAAATCCGTGGCAGAAAATCTCGGGGTTTGAGGATGCAAACTTGTGTAGGAAGTGTCGGCTCTCTGTGGAACACTTTGTCTCTTGAAGAAAAACAACCACCAAAAAAGCCAAATGCGGAGTGTTTGTTTTTCTCTCCAGAAATATTTATCGGTTTTTCCGAAGCGGAGGGGGGGAATGGGAGGTTTCCCATCCTCGCCCCAGATATTTGGGATGGATTTGGGGTCGCTTTTGTACCCCGAGGTCCCTCCCTGCAGCTCCTCATCAAGGGAGCATTGGATGATTTTGGGGTGAAGGAGGTGAAAGGGGGGGATTCATCTTGCAAAGCTGAGCTTTGATGGCAGCAAGACCTGGCCTGGGGGGCTTTGATGTCTGATTTTAGGGTGGATTTTAGTGTTTTGTGATGTTTAAACTCTGAGCAGTAGAATCCAGCTTTATCAAACATCAATTTACTGCCCAAAAAAATCCCATTTTGGGGCAGTTTTTAGTGCCATGAGGGCACCTGTGTGGGGGCATCTCTGGGAGCAACAGGAAAGGAGTCAGGGATGCACTGCCAGAGACAGGAGAGTGGTTATGGATGGCTTGGAAAAACTGGAAAACCTTGCATTGCGCTGTCCTGGTGGGCAGAGGTCTGGGAAGATCTGGAGATCAGGATGTTCAATCCATGGGATTTCATCTCTGGGAAGTTCAGGATGTTCAATCCATGGGATTTCATCTCTGGGAAGTTCAGGATGTTCAATCTATGGGGGATCAGCCCTGGGATGTTCAGGATCTCTGATCCATGGGATTTCAGCTCTGGGATGTTCAGGATGTTCAGTCCATGGGATTTTTGCTCTGGGATGTTCAGGATGTTCAATCCATGGGATTTCATCTCTGGGAAGTTCAGGATGTTCAATCCATGGGGGATCAGCTCTGGGAAGTTCAGGATCTCTGATCCATGGGGGATCAGCCCTGGGATGTTCAGGATTTCTGATCCATGGGATTTCAGCTCTGGGATGTTCAATCCATGGGTGATCAGCCCTGGGATGTTCAGTCCATGGGAGATCAGCCTTGGGATGTTCAGGATCTCTGATCCATGGGAGATCAGCCCTGGGATGTTCAGGATCTCTGATCCATGGGAGATCAGCCCTGGGAAGTTCAGGATCTCTGATCCATGGGGGATCAGCCCTGGGATGTTCAGGATCTCTGATCCATGGGAGATCAGCCCTGGGATGTTCAGGATGTTCAATCCATGGGGGATCAGCCCTGGGATGCTCAATCCTCACTGGAAACTCTCCCGAGCCCATCCCAATCCCCCTTTGGGTCCCATCGCAGACGCGTTCAACCTTAAAACCCCAAACACCCAATCACCCACAGCACCTTCCCAAAACCCCCAGCCCAGGAGCTGCCGGGGGCCCTTTCCCAGGCCAGGGAAGCGGGAGAACATCTGGAACGACGGGAAACGCGTCCTCCTCGTCCTGCCTCGATATTGCTTCGCTCAAGCAAAAATAAATTGGAAAAGAAAATTGGCCCTCGCACCAATTTGGGGCAGTTTCTCAAGTGCGCGGCGAAGCAAAGCCCCCGACGATGATGGATCGCTGCATTAACCCAAACCCGCGTCCCCTGATTCCCTTTTATTACCACTCGTGGTGGCAGACAGAAAAACAGATTACGCTGGAGATCAAATCGATAGGAACTTTATTTACTGGCCTTTTAAAAACATATTTCTGGGCTTTATAAAAACATACGGCAGATGCCAGGGATGGGCCTTGTCTCCTTGTTAAAAAGCAATTTACCTGTGCTGGAGCCGCTACCTTTTACCTGCTCCTCCAGTTTTGTTTTCATCTCAAGGTTTGATGACTTCCTTAGAGGGTTCTTTGGGCCGTGCCATCAGGTTTTTGGGAATATGGGTATGGGAATCAGGATATGGGAAGGAATTGGATTGTTTTGGTTTTTTTTTTTCTTTTTCCAGACAAAATTTAGAAGTGAAATGGTTTTTAGTGTTATTATCCCAAACTCAACTCTTTTTAGAAGTTGTTTTTGGCAGCAGCCGATTTGCACATCCCTGAGCTCAGCTCCTCCCTGCTGCTCCACAGCTCACTGGGATAGAGGCATTTCCATGCTGGAATGAACTGGAATTGAAAGGGCAGCTGGAAAAACCTCCCAGCTGTAGGGATCCATGGGATGAGACTCTCAGGGGTGGCTTTGAGCTTCACCCAGCAGATTTTTGTGCCTAAACCCAGGGGTGCTGCTGTGGGGATGGAGAGGTCCCACTGTGCCCTTGGGAACCGAAGCCCAGGGAGGGAAGAGCAGAAGGAGCTGCTCCGAAGAATCCACAGAAAATCCACCCTGGTTCTGTGCCAGCCTTGTCCCCCTTTTGTGAAGCATCTGGGGACAGGGCCCGGTTTGGGGACAGGGCCCGGTTTGGGGACAGGGCCCGGTTTGGGGACAGGGCCTGGTTTGGGACAAGCCTGGTTTGGGGACAGGGCCTGGTTTGGGGCCAGGGCCTGGTCTGGGGAGAAGCCTGGTTTGAGGATGGGGCCTGGTTTGGGACAGGGCTTGGTTTAGGGACAGGTTTAATTTGGGGACGGGGCCTGGTTTAGGGACAGGGCCTGGCTTGGGGACAGGGCCTGGCTTGGGGACAGGGCCTGGCTTGGGACAGGGCCTGGCTTGGGACAGGGCCTGGTTTGGGGATGGGGCCTGGTTTGGGACAAGCCTGGTTTGAGGACAGGCCTGGTTTGGGGACAGGGCCTGGTCTGGGGATAGAGCCTGGTTTGGGGACAGGCCTGGTTTGGGGACAGGTTTGGTTTGAGGACAGGCCTGATTTGGGGACAGGGCTGGTTTGGGGACAGGCCTGGCTGAGGACAGGCCTCTGTGGGGACAGTCCTACTTGGGACCAGGCCTGATTTATAAATGGTTCTGTGCTCTGAGGGTTGATTTCCCATTATTTGGGCCATCATTTGTGTGTGGAAATCCATTAATTTCCACATAGGCAGGGCCCGCTCTGTTCCATCTCCTCCGGGGCGGTGCTGCAGGGGTGGCAGGAGGGGACAGGGACGTGTCACTGGCCGGGGAGGGAGGGACCTTTGTGTGGCACTCAGGTTCCATCCAAGCCTGGCTTCAGAAGATGGTTTGAAGCAGAAGATTCCTGACAGTTTGTGTATCCCTGCTGGCTCGTGGAGCCGTCTGGAGCTGAGGAGCCACCAGCGTGGTTTTTCTCCCTCTCTCGCTCCTGTCTGGGCTCCTCACAAACAATGGCCCAGCATTCCTTCCCGCTGCTGTCAGCCCCAGATTCCCGGGATTAGCCCAAGCCCCCGGTGATGAACCCCTCCCTGTGGCCCCGCCGGGTTGGGTTCCCATGCCCTGGGATGGCTCCGTGGCATTCCAGCATCCCGGACTTCAGAGGGCTCCTCGGAGAGGGATCTGAGCTTCCAGAGGGCCTCTCTGAGGGCTTTGGAGTGGGGTGGCAAAGCCAAAATGAATGTGTGTGCTGGGGGCTCTGCGTGCCGCCTCAGCCCTGTCCTCTGCTGACCCCCTGCTGCCGCTTCCATGGGGGATTCACTCGGGATGTGACCCCCTCTGAGCCAAGCACTGCTCGAGTTCCCATCATTTTGGGGGAGCAGCAGGATGGTTTTCCCCTCGATGGGAATGGCTGGAGTGGTTTAACAACACAACACAGGGGGTGTTGTCCCCCATGGAGGGGACCATTGAGCAGCTGGTGCCACACGCCAGGAGAGCCTCGTTCCATGAGCAATCCTGGCAGGAATGTCACTTCGCGTCACTTCGCATCCGTCTCCCGACCTCCCCGTCCGCCGGACCTTCAAGCACCCTGGACAAACCACGTTCCCCTGGAGGCAGGGAGGCCGGGAAGCGCCTCCAGGTCATCCCTGTGCGTCGGCATCTCCCGCTCGCTCCTCGTTCTTCTCAGCAGCGGAAAAAAAACCAACCCGTTTGAAGCCGCCGCTGATTTTTTTCCCTTTGATCCCTGTAAACACTATACAGTAATCAAAGTTTAAGCTGCTTTGGGTGAAATAATTGCTTAACAATCATATAAGACAAAGTGATTCAACAAATGACAATTAGGACTTGTGATCTACAGAACAGATGCATTCAGTGTAGCATATTATAATGTGCTAATAGGAGATTGACAGCACAATAATAGGAGAGAACAGCCACTCAGCCTATAATTCCCAACCAAATGTGAGGCTGTCCACAGAGCTCAAATCCGAACAGGCTGTAAAATTAGAGGTAAGAAGGCACAAGTTTCACAAAGACTCATTAGCAGGTTGGCTGTGAATTTCCAAGGAAGGGGGGAAAAAAAAAAATTCCTGCTGGAGGATTTACCCGCGAAAGGCGGGAAAGGGGAGGAGGGGGACCTCAACCTCCGCACGTCTTTACGTTGGGAATGAGGAACCTCTATCACACCAGGCTCCAACAGGCTGGAGCTGCCGATGCCAGCCAGGTTTTGGAGCTGAGGGTGGCTCCCGTGCCGTGGCAGCAGCCGGATCTCGCTGCCAGGGGACCGGGAAGCGCCGCTCGGTGTTGCCATTGTGCCGAGCAGACAACGGTGTGAAGGACAGAGTGAAATTAAGGCTGATATGAGCACGGAGCCCCAGTGGGCATTCCCGACGGGAATTGGGCGCTTCCCAAGCCTTAAATGATCCTGATGGGTGACAGGGCCACCCTTTAGCCCTGTCCATGGGAATTAAGGCTTGTGCTTGCTCTTCTCTTTGGGGACATCAAGGGACGGGGACGTGTGCGGGAGTGGAGCTGTCAATCTCCACAACCCCGGCACGTGCAGAGGCAGGAGCTGGGATCCATCCCTGACCCCTCCATACACTGGGATAATGTTCTCTGATCCATCCCTGAACCCTCCACACCTTGGGATCTTCTCTGATTCATCCCTGACCCCTCCACACCCTGGGATAACGTTCTCTGATCCATCCCTGGACCCTCCCCACTCCTGGATAACGTTCTCTGATCCATCCCTGACCCCTCCATACCCTGGGATAACGTTCTCTGATCCATCCCTGAACCCTCCACACCCTGGGATAACGTTCTCTGATCCATCCCTGAACCCTCCACACTCTGGGATAACGTTCTCTGATCCATCCCTGAACCCTCCACACTCCGGGATAACGTTCTCTGATCCATCCCTGAACCCTCCACATGCTGGGATAACGTTCTCTGATCCATCCCTGAACCCTCCAGATCCCTGGAATAACGTTCTCCGTGCGCTGCTCTCTCCTCTCTCCTTCTCCAGCAGCTTTGGAGGCAGAGAGATCAAAGGAACTTAAATTTCCAAGCTCTGGTGACAAAACAGATTTCAGCTCGTCTCGTCCTTGCCGTGCCCCGCGCACGTGTTCCACCAGCATGGAATTTGGCCGTGTTTTATTATTAAATAAACATGCCAGAAAATGCACTTTTTGTGCATGGGGGAGGATGAGAAGGTTTGGTAATTAAAACTTCCATCCATCAACGCTTCGCTCCCAGAGATAATTGTGTGGCTCCCGCAGATGAATGTTTTGTGTGGAATTAATCAGTGGAAATTGGAGCTGGGGTGTCTGAGGGGTTGGGATGTGCCAGGGGCTGTCCAGGATTCCACTGGAATATCCTGGGGAAGGTGTGATCGTGCTCTGGTTGGGAATCTGTTGGGAATTTGGCTTTTTGTCTCGGTTTAGTGCATCAGAAAGTGCTTTATATCCACTTCATTTTCACCTGCTAATCCCAAAGCTGCAGGGGTGCACCTGCCAGGTGGGCCTGGCATAAAAAAACTGAGCTTTTACATAAATTTTATGAATTGCAGAGCCCAACTGTGTCATAGAAACAGATGAATCTGTTGAAAACAACCTGATTTTTCTTTCCCCCTGCCCCGTCTTTGGGATTTTCCCGGGATGCCACAGCCTGTGATGTGCCAGTGTGGGCGTCGGGCACTCGGAATTTCAGAGCCTTTTAGCCGAGGTGACACCGGAGAAAAATCTGCAAAAATCCCTCCCTTCATCCCAACTCCACGATTTATTTTTGAGGAGACCCTTAGGAAGTGCTGCCCCCACAGAGCCTGGAGCCAGAGCCCGTCTGGGTTTCAGAGCTTCCACGGGGTGGTCGATGGCAGATCCATGAGCCCCGAGGGGACCTGTCACCCTCGTGGTGTCTCCTGACATCCCCCGGACTCGCCTGGGCTTTTTCAAAAGGAATTAACGGCGTTTTGGATGGGCAGGAGGGTTTATAGCAGCAGGCAGGTTCCTCCCGATGCTCCCAACGCTTGAAAATTGAATTTGTGGGGTCTGGAATTGTGTTTAATTGCAGGGGGAGCTGAGCATGGCTCCTCTTCATCTTCCTCATCTTCCTGGAATCCTCCTCATCTTCCCGGCAGCCTCCCCAGCTCCTCCTGATTCCATGGTGGGCCTCTGCTGCTCCACAGCTCTTGCTGTGGAATATTTTTTGGGTTGGGAAAGGCTCCGGGATCTCTGGAATACGAGGCTGGGTGTTTTGGGGGGGGGTCTGTGCTCCATCACTCTCCCCTTTCCAGGCAGGTGCTGCTCTCCCTGATTTTCAGAGGGCTCTGGGAGCAGCCAGGCTCTCCTGGGTTTCTCTGGGATGTGACAATCGCCGAATACACGGATGGAAAATCTGGGAATCGGGCACTGCCGGGTGCTGGGTGAGGTGTGGGAGAGGCGTTTGCCTGGCAAACACACCCTGACCCCGCTGCCACCCTCCCGTGGGATTATCCAAGCATCTCCCAGCCCGCCCCTGGCACCCGCGATGCCTCCAGCCCGCTCCGAGCCCGAGTTTTGGCAGCGGATGCCCTTGAGCAGCCCTTGCCAGGTCCCTTCCTGGCAGGGAATCCTGCTCCGTCCTGCTCTGCCGCTCCAGCCGCACTTCCCAAACATCACCTCCCACTGCAGGGAGCATCCCGGGGAGCTCAGCCTCACCCCTGGGCTCGGAGCATCCTCGCCGGGAGCCTTCCCTCCTCCCCTGCAGCATCTTCCCCGGTGCCTCCCCGCCAGCACAGGAGCCTTTTTTTTTTTTTTTTCCCATGGATGAGTAATTCTTCCCAATTTGGGGGCTCCTTCCTGCGCTGTAACAACCCCGAGCTCTCGCCTGCCTTTTTCCAGCTGCCAATCTCCAGCAGAAATTCCCTTTTTTTTTCTATTTTTTTTTCTTATTTCTTTTTCTTTTTTTCTTTTTTTTTTTCCCGGCGGGAGGGGAGGAGATCTCGGTTATACAATCCGGGGTTGGGGCGACTATTTTGGATCCCTCCTTCCTGCCTCCAAATTGCAGCTCCGAATGTGACAAGTTACAAAACACTTGAGTCATTTCTCTCTCTCTCTCTCCCTCTCTCTCTCTCTCGAGCGCGCGTTGCCTTTTTCCCCCACAAGGGTTTGGGTTGGTTTAAAAGGAGAGAAAAAAAATAAAAAAAGCGGGATGAGGATGGGAATGGGGATGGGAAAAGGGGGGGGAAAGGCGGCTCCCGGCGTTCCCTCCCAGCCCGGGGGGCTGCGGGCAGCCCCCACGCAGGGGAACTCGCGGGGCTGTTTATGTAAGATGCTCATGTTCTGCTGAGCTGCAGCGAGAGCTGCTGTCGATTCCCAGGAAAACCCACGGCTGCCCACGTAGGATCTCCCGAGCAGGGTTGTGTAACGGGGAGCCGGGGGGGGGGGGTCGGGAGATCCTTCCTGAGGAGGGGGGAAAAGCAGGGACGGCTGGGTTTAAAGGAGTGGGGAAAAATCCGTGGTGCTGTGGGAAGTGCGGCTGCTGGGATGTGCTGAGGGTGCCTCGCCAGGAGGTTTGGGGGTGCTCTGGGCTGCTCTCACCTCTCAGCACAGATTTGGAATTAATTGAGTCACTGGGTGACTTCCCAGCATCCCCGCTTCCTTTGGATCTTGGGAGGAGAGGGATTTTTGTGCTGAGATTCGGTGTTGGGCTCGAGGAAAACATCGCTGATGTCGGCTTGGTGGAGGAGGTGGCCTCATCCTGAGAGCTCCCGGAGCTCGTGGGATCATCCCAAGGGGAGGCTCGGGTTGGGTATCAGCAGGAATTTCCTCATGGAGAGGGTTGTTAAAGGTTGGAAGGGGAGGTTTGGAGTCCCCATTCCCGGAGGTGTCCAAGGAACACCTGGATGTGACACTCAGCGCTCTGGGCTGGTGACAAGGTGGGGATGGGGCACAGCTTGGACTCAATAATCCTTGGAGATCTTTTCCAACCTGAATGATCCCAGGATTTGAGGGGAAAACCCTCATTTCCCACTGTCCCCAGCGGATTTGCACCACCAACCTCAATATCCGAGGGGGGGCCACATCCACAGCTCCAAACCAGCTCCGCACCTCCCAAAATCACCATTTCAACGCTGTTTTTCCCCCCTAAATACAAAAAATCCAGGAATGCTGGTGGCTTGTGCTGCTCCAGGCTGCGAGGAGAGGAGCCCTCTCGGGGCGCTGGGATCGGAGTTGTGTGTGCAGCGTTACATTTTTATCCCTATTTATTCATGCAGAGCCGAGGCGCGGGGCGAGGCGCCCTGCTCAGGAACGCTGCTCTCCATGAGAATGCTCCTTCATTTACATCCTCCCTCCTTCCCCACAATTGAACTTATCCGGGTTATTTTTATTCCTCGTGTGTATTTTATTTAAAAAAAAAAAAAAAAAAAGGTTGGGGGGAAGGGGAGGAGAAGAAAAAAAATAAAAAAACCCAACCATCACCACCCGTCTAAATTCACCTTATTTTTACTTCTATTAAAATTTCCCCTCCGGAATTTTGATAAGCTGGGAAAAAAAAAAAACGAGGCACACGAGCGAGCTTCACCCGAGGGGAGAGCCGAGGCCCGGGGATGAGGGGGAGGAATGTGTTTTGGGGCAAAGAGTAAGTTTAGAACTATTTTTCTCTTAACTGGAGCACTTAGCTGCACTGCAAGCCATTCATCTTGTGCTTTAATAACTCGTTCTCCCTGCGAGATGGGATATCACAGCCCTGGATATTGCTTTTCTTGGGATCCAGGATCAAAGATGAATCTGCTTCCTCTAATAAAATACGTTTTCATCGGAATTGAAATAATTTTCTGCTTTTCCCCTTTATTTTGGGGGCTGAGCTCTTCTTTGCCCCAAATCCCCCTTGCTGGCCTGGCGTTTATTTATTTCCCTTCCCAAACGATGGAAATACAAAATTCCCTCATTTTCCCTCATCCCGGGGGAGCTCCAAGTGCTGCCATTTGCCTCGGGCTGCCTCTAATCAATTGATAAATCAGATATTTCTGATTTATAGAGTCTATTTTACATCCTCGGGTCTCCCCTGCTGCGGGAACCGATGCATTTTTGGGGTGCCACGGGGGTTTTGACCATTTTATCCTTTTCCTGCCACTTTTTCATCAACAATTCATCCCCTGGAGCAAACATTTCCCTGTGCAGCAGCTGCTGCTTGTCCCCTGGGGGTGCGACGAGTTTGCAGGGCCCCGAGGCCGGGCCGGGGAAGGAGGCTGGGAAATGTTTGGAATCCTGGAAGGTTTTTTCTGGGAGCAGAGGGAGCTCTCGGCTCGCGGCTCCGCCGCTTCCCGGCGCCGCCTCTCCGGGGTTAAAATCCTGAAACAAAACTTGTCCCTTTCATGTTCCCCCTCGGCCCGGCTGTCTCTTAACTGCGCATTTGATCTCGGCAGCTCCGCGAGAAGGTTCAGAGCCCGATCAGGAATTAATGGGAAGCAGGAATTAAGCAGCGGATCAAAGCGGCCGCGTCGCGGGCGGCGTTTGCGGGGCCACGCGCGGCGGTGGCCGCGGGGGGGACGCGCTGCGGTGGCACCAGGGGACACCGGGGACACGGGGAGGTGGCTCCTGGTGCTCTCTCTCCAGCGCAGCGCGGGGTGAAGCCACCCCCGTGCCCAGTGCAAGGGGCTGTCACCTCCGTGTCACGCCGGGGCTCGAGGGGCTCGTGGCTCTCTGTCTCCAGAGGTTTTCCAGGGTTTTGGGAATGCTGGAGGCAGCGGCGCTTCCCGCAGCGCCCGAGCCCCCGGGAGTGCGGCGGGAATTCCCTCCTTAAACAAATATTTGATGAGTGGGAAGAGGAGGGGGGGGGGGGCAGCAGCGCTGCTGAGGTCCCCAAAAAATGCTGAGCCCCACAAAATGCTGAGCCCCCCCCAAAATGCTCCATCCCCCCAAAATGCTGAGCCCCCACAAAATGCTGAGCCCCCCCAAAATGCTCCATCCCCCAAAAATGCTGAGCCCCCACAAAATGCTTCATCCCCCGAAAATGCTTCATCCCCCAAAAATGCTCCATCCCCCAAAAATGCTGAGCCCCACAAAATGCTCCATCCTCTCAAAATGCTCCATCCCCCAAAAATGCTGCAGGTCCCCAAAGTTCTGGGTCCTCCAAAATGCTGCGTCCCCAAAATGCTGAGCCCCACAAAATGCTGAGCCCCTCCAAAATTCTCCATCCTCCCAAAATGCTGCAGCTCCCCGAAGTTCTGGGTCCTCCAAAATGCTGCACCCCCAAAACACTGAGCCCCACGAAATGCTGCAGACCCCTAAGATGCTGCAGCCCCCCAAAATTCTGCAGATCCCCGTAATTCTGTAGCCCCCCCAAAATGTTGAGCTCCCCAAAATTCTGAGTCACCCAAAATGCCGCAGTCTCCCAAAATGCTGAGCGCCCTAAGATGCTGAGCCCCCCAAAAGGCTGCAGCCCCTTAAGATGCTGAGGCTCCCAAAATGCTGAGCCCCACAAAAGCCGAGTCCCCTGTGCTGCTGAGCCCTCCAAAATGCTGCAGCCCCCCAAAATTCTGCAGTCCCCTAACGTGCTGCAGCCCCCCAAAATGCTGCATCCCCAAAAAATGCTGCAGGTCCCCCCATGATCCTGCAGCCCCCCAAGATGCTGCAGCCCCCTTGTCCCACTGAGTCCCCCAAAATGCTGCATCCCCTTGAGATGCCACAGCCCCCCAGAATTCTGCAGACCCCAAAATGCTACAGCCCCTTGAGAGGCTCCAGCCCCCAAAACGCTGCAATCCCTTAGGATGCTGCAGCCCCCCGAGATGCCACAGCCCCTCAAAACTCTACAGCCCCCCAAAATGCTGCACCCCTCCAAAATTCTGCAGCCCCAAGATGCTGCCCAGCCCCTTCCCCAGCACTCAGAGTCCAGAGGGAGGACAATGACAGAGCCAGGATGACCCTGAGGTGGGAGCAGCATCTCGCACCCACCAAATTTGCAAAAGCAGAGCTTTTCTCCACTAAAACTGTTACAATTCCTGCCTGGACCCGGCTGTTTTGGGGGGACAATCCTGGGAGGGAGTGGGGGACACGCTGGGCTCGGGGGGGGGTCAGGATTGAGTTGCTGCTCAAGGCTTTGCCCTGGTTTGTCTGGACCTCGTCCTGTCCTCGCTGCTCCTGGGAGTTGTCCCTCCTCAGGGAGGAGCAGGTCACACGCAGCCGAGGGATTTGCCAGATTTCTTCCAGCTGGAGTGAAAAGCCTGGGAATTTGGGTGGAGAGCTGGGAATTTGGGCCGTGAGGGAGGAGCAAGGCTCGTGGTGACTGGGGACAGGAGCAGTTTGGCTGCTGGGCTGCTGCTCCAAGTCCAGCCTTTCCCGGGATATCCATGGGATGAGCTGGCCCAGGAGAGGCTGCTGGCAGAGAGGGAGACCCAGGAGCTGCACCTGACACCTTTCCCGTGGGAAAGTGAAGGAATGGTTGGAAAACAGGGTTTTTGTTACATTTTGATCTTCTCTTGTTGCAATCTCGCTGCGGGGACAGAGGAGAGATGTGCAAAAATCCCCTGCAGTGACCACAGCCTTCACACCTGTGGGTTTTCCCGGCAAAATCCAGTCCTGGGAGAGGGATACCTGGCAGGTGGATGAGGGGGGATCCCTGTGGGGTCCCTGTGGGATGCCACCCAGGTCCCACCCGGGCACCCGGAGTCTAAACCCCAAGAGACGCCGTCTTTCCAGGAAAATCCTTTATAAACCATTTAATCACCTTCATCCAGGGGAGGAATTGCACTCCACGGGCTGCTTATCTCCAAGGCCTGAGGCCACGAGGCAGAGCTGTGGCCAAGGGAAGTCTCTGCCCCCTCTTTGCACACCTCAGCACACAAAAAACCTCGGCCACGAGGGCAAGCGTGCAATTAAAACCCCACCACGCACACACACACACACACACAAACCCGTGGCAGCCTCCAAAGAGTGAATTAAACGAGGATGAAAGGCAAATGCCAGCTCTGGCAAAACCCTAGGAAAGGAGCCATCAGCTCTCGGCAGCGTCCTGGGATTTTCAAACCACGCCAATGGAATTTGGCCGCTCCATTTCATTCACTGTCAATCAGCGTCGCTGCTACTGATTCTTGCTCCTCTTTTTAGATCCCCCCGTTTCTTTTGGCGATGCCCAGAGCGCAGTTGTATCCCAGCCAGGCAGCCCTCATCACCAAGCGATTAAATCAGCGGGAATAAAACCAGGAGAGACGTCTCTTCTCAGACATAATAGTAAAAAGGGGGCGGCAGGGACGGGGAGGGGGGCGACGGCTCCGGGTCTATTTCTGCTCTGATGTGTCCTGGCGCCGCCGGAGCCTTCCCCGGGTGCCGAGCTGTGCCGGCGATCGGCGGCTGCAGGCGGCAAAGTGGGATGTGCAGGGAAGGCTCCTGCATCCAGCTGGGTTTTCCCGGTGTCCCAAAGGCCCTGGTTACAGGGGTTGGTTCTGTTTTGGGGTTGGTTCTGCTTTGGGATTGGGTTCTGTTTTGGGGTCGGTTCTGATTTGGGTTGGTTTTGTTTTTGGGTTGGTTCTGTTTTGGGGTTGGTTCTGTTTTGGGGTTGGTTCTGTTTTGGGATCGGGTTCTGTTTTGGGGTTGGTTTTGGTTTTGGGTTGGTTCTGTTTTGGGGTTGGTTCTGGTTTTGGAGTTGGTTCTGTTTTGGGGTTGGTTTTGGTTTTGGGTTGGTTCTGTTTTGGGTCGGTTCTGATTTGGGTTGGTTCTGTTTTTGGGTTGGTTCTGTTTTGGGATCGGGTTCTGTTTTGGGGTTGGTTCTGTTTTGGGGTTGGTTTTGGGGTTGGTTCTGTTTTTGGGATCGGGTTCTGTTTTGGGGTTGGTTTTGGTTTTGGGTTGGTTCTGTTTTTGGGTTGGTTCTGTTTTGGGGTTGGTTCTGGTTTTGGGGTTGGTTCTGTTTTGGGGTTGGTTTTGGGTTGGTTCTGTTTTGGGGTCGGTTCTGTTTTGGGGTCAGTTCTGTTTTGGGGTCGGTTCTGCTTTGGGGTTCGGGTTCTGCCACAGCCGTGTCGGGTTCCTGCAGGTGCAGTCTCTGCGTGGAGAGATTGGGGTGTTGGGGAATGTGGGCATCACAGCTGGGCCTGAGAATTCTGACATCCAAGGGTTCTGATTCCTGAGGATCCTGATCCCTGAATATCTTGATCCCTGAATATCCTGATTCCTGAGCATCCTGATCCCCGAGCATCCAGCCTTCAGGCATCCCAATCCCTGACCATCTCAGGCTCTGAACATTGAAGCCTCCGAATATCCTCATCCCTGAGCATCCCAGTCCTGGTGCATTCCAGCCTCCAAGGATCCTGACCCCTGAGCATTCCGGCCTCCGAGCATCCTCACCCCTGGGCATTCTGATCCCTGAGCTTCCCAAACCCCAAGCACTCCAGACTCTGAGCATTCTGATTCTAGAGCATCCCATCCTCCGAGCATCCCAGCCTTTGGGAATCATGGTCCCTGAGCACCCTGATCTTTGAGCATTCCGATCCCTGAGCATCCTGATCCTTGAGCATCCTGATCCTTGAGCATTCTGATCCTTGAGCACCCTGATCCTTGAGCATTCCGATCCCTGAGCATCCTGATCCTTGAGCATTCCAATCCCTGAGCATCCTGATCCTTGAGCATCCTGTTCCCTGAGCATCCTGTTCCTTGAGCATCCTGATCCTTGAGCATTCCAATCCTTGAGCACCCTGATCCTCGAGCATTCCGATCCCTGAGCATCCTGATCCTTAAGCATTCCAATCCCTGAGCATCCTGGCCTCCAAGAATCCTGACCCCTGATCATCCCGACCCCCAATCATCCCAGCCTCTGAGCACTCCGACCTCTGAGCATCCTGACTCCCAAGCATTCCATCCTCCAAATCCCCCAGCTTTTGCACATCCTGCCCCTCCAGCATCCAGCCTCCAAGCATCCCTGTCCCCGAGCATCCTGGCCCCGTGCCCTCCCTGGGGGCTCCTTCCTCCCAGCCTCTAAAATCGAGTGCTTTAATAACAGCTGTAAAGGGACCGTGGAGAGAGGCGGGAAATAATTGTGTGATCCAGGGTTATCAGTTCGCTGAGTGTTTCCTGCCCTGGATTTGGCCATTCCCAGGATAAAACTGAGCGATGAGGGCTGCCTTAATGAAAATACCTGTCCAAGGGAAACACCAGCGTGACCATTCCAACCCTGCTGCATCCGAGGGCTCCTGAGCCCCTTTTTCCTGCAGGAATTTGCAGCAGCAGCGTGACCCTGGCTTTGCGTGTGTCAGTCCTGGGCTGTCGGAAGTTGCTTTTATTTATTTTACATTTGGTTTTATTTATTTGCAAGGATTTTATGTTTAAACGTGAAGACTGAGGAAATCCAACCCTGCTCATGACACCCCTGGGGCAGCTCCAGCCGCTGCCACCACACCTGGCCCTGTCCCAAGTGGCAGAGTCGGGCTCAAATCCCAGCTTTTCCCACACGAAACAAAACCCCTCGGGGTGGGAATCCAAACCTCGCCATCCCAGGGGACCATCCACGAGTGGCTGCACATCCAGGCCGGGGAGTGATGGCTCTGGGGGTTTGTTTGTTTGGGAAATAGGATCAGAAATAATCCGGGGAGTGCTGGCGTGGCCGCCGAGCGGGGCAGTGCCAGGGCTGGGCCAGCCACCGCTTTTTCATTCCAGAAATGTCACTGAGTCACGAATGACTCACGATTATAATGGGAGACATTTCCAACCCGGTGCATGACTCGGAGACGTCTTCCAGGGATATTAGAGCTGTTTGTAACGTCCAGGCCTTGCCCTGGCGCTGTCCCTCCCTCCCCGGCTGCTCTGTGTCCCCCCCCTTGGCCAAGGTGACAGCCCAGCGTGCAGTGGCAGCCGGGATGTGGCTGAGGAGGCTCATCCGTGTCCCAAGGGATCGGGGGGACATTCCACGGGATCAGGGGGACGCATTAATGCTCCCCATCAGGTGACAGGTGTCTATTAAAGTGACTCCTGTCACCGCTGCCTGTGCCCTGCCCTTGACCGGGGGCTGGCCCAGCAGACAGCTCCGTGTCACGCGTGACCTCCGTGGGTGACCTCAGCGCCGAGGTGGCCGCGGCTCCCGGGATTTTGGCTGCCAGAGGGGGGGGATCTGTGTCTGAGCATCATCTGGGCTCACTCTGCTGCCCTTCCCTCCTTTTCTCACACAGGGAAATTGTCCTTCCCGCTCCAGGGTGACAGGAAAGGGACAGGTCTGGGAGGTGTCCCCTCTTCAGGGGCACGCTGGCACCCAGGGGCAGCGCTCCCCTCAGAGATTCCTCAGTGCCTCCTGCTCCCACAGCTCTCCTCATCCCAATTAATTAAGCAGGATTGGTAGGAATGAAGTGAGGGAAGGCGTTTGATCCAGTCAGACCAGTCCGGGGCTCTGGGGTGACCGGTGTGGGTCGGCGCCGGCGCCGTTCCCGGTGCGACGCCGCGAGCCGGGCTCGCTTCCCTCCTCGCTGGAAATACTTTCTCACCAAATAGCATTAAATATTCCTGAGCTGTGAACATCTTGGACTGATTTTATTTTCCATAAATAAACTTGTTGGGAGATATTTGGAGATGGGCCTAAGCTGCAGAGCTTGGACTGGCTCCCAAATCTCGCTGCTGTTTGGGCTCGAGGGGTTGGTTCAGGATTGTTTCGAGCTTTATTTCGGTTTCAAGGGGTTGGGATTAAAGAGGTGCCCTCAAACAGAACCCTCTCGGTGCTTTCCCAAAATCCCTGATCCCCCCAAATGATGTTGGTGGCAGGAGAGGGGATCACAGGTGTCCCCTCACCTCCAGATATGGCTGTAGAGTCACATCTGTAGGAGCCGGGCATTTTGGAAGCAGCGTTTCCAGTGGGATCAGCTGGATTCTTCCAGAGGCACCAAATCCCAGGTTTTTGGGCTGGGTCTGTGGATATTCCATGTTTTAGGCACTGTGGGGATTTGGGGTGCAAATCTTTCCTCGTCACACACACGAGGTGCCCCTTGCCCCGCTGGAGACGCCCCCAGCCTATCCCAGCTTCCTGCTGGAATTTCTTTGCTTTCCAGATTGGACAAAGAAAAGCAGAAAAAGAGATTAAAAAAACCCTAAAAAAAACCCAAAAAAAAACCCCCTCTAACCAAACAACGATGTTTATTTATTTTCCAACGGGGAAACAAAGTGGGAGAGCTGCAAGAAGGACGCGTTTGCAAACCTGCTGCTGGCACGGCGCTTCCAGAGGAGGCCGGATCCGGATCCGTGGGGCAGGGAGGTTTCATTCCCGTCCTTTCCCGGCAGGGCCGAGCGCTTCCCGCCCGTCCCTGTGCCTGATTAACAGTGACAAGGACAGGATTGCTCTTTTGGTGAGCGCACACGCTCCCCAAACCCGTGCCTCAACCTCGCCTTCCCTTCTTCTCCCTCCATGCCCAGGTTTATTCCGGGGGAAGAGGAGTCTAATCCACGCCGTGAACTCTGTCACATCCTCATTAATTTGGCCATGTCTCGCTCGCTCGCCTTAGGGAAGCGTCACATTTTTAACGAGGCTCCGGGGGTGCCGCGGCTTCATTTTGACAGCTGAGGTGGGAAAGGTGCAGCGTCAGGGTTTGCTCCGGCTGCTCCGGGGGCTGCGCTCGGCAGCTCCGCACCGGGAATTTCGGCTCGGCTCCGTTTCGCCCGGGATGAGGCCGCCGATCCCGAATTTCTTGGGGGTTTGAGGCTGAGATGGGCACGGACTCAGAGCCAAGGGGTGCTGCTGGTTTTCTGCAATTCCATAGAGTTGTCTCTGCCATCCCAGTGTGAGGCACTTCCAAGCTTTTAGGAAAATCCCAGGATTTGGCCCCAGCTGCCCTGGTCAATCCTGGCCAATTCTGATTTTTTTCCCCCCGTTATTCCTAAATTTTAACGTTTTGTGGTGAAATCTCATGGCATGGCCTTACATCCAAAGAATATCGTGAATCTATTCCAAATAATCTTATATAAATTGGGTATATTCCCAATGAATTTTTAATATATATTATGTATTTTCCCAATGTATTATATAGAATATATATATTCTCAATATAGTATATATAATATTTCTATTCCCAATGTATTATATATAGTATTTATATTCTCAATGTATTATATATAATATGTACATTCTCAATATATTATATATAATATTTCTATTCCCAATGTATTATATATAATATATATATTATCAATATATTACATATAGTATTTATATTCCCAATGTATTCTATATAATATGGATATTCTCAATATATTACATGTAGTATTTATATCCTCAACATATTATATATAATATTCATCTTCTCAATACACTAGAAATAATATGACATCCCTATAAATTATGATTTTATTTTATATTCCACGTATTTAACGCTGTATCTGGCACTGCATCCCCGAGCTTTTTTTGTGCTCAGGGCAAGGATCCGTGGCTTTCCTGTGTAAGGCCAGCGGCTGATCCGTAGGGATCTCGCTCCATCCCGGGAGCTCTTCTAACCCATTCTAATGCAAATGTGCATTAGCTGATAATCGGAATGTTGAGTGGATTATTTCACCCCCCCAGACGAGCTGCTGCAAGGCACATTTTTATTTATTTATTTATTTATTTTTCTCCTTTTAATATATTAAACCAAAAGAAATAAAAAGGAAAAAATCCCAACCAACCCGCCCTGCCGCAAAGAAACCCACCTTGGGATCGGGATTGATCCCCAGGGATCTGGGCAGGAAGAAGGATCTCTCTTTTTTCCCCCTCAAGGCCATAAATAAATGAAGCCCCCACGACCCGGTGCCACCCTCGAGCAGCTTTATGGCGTGTGCACCGTAATTGCATCAGCAAACATTTGTGTTGTAATTAAAGCCAGGAGCCACCAAACCATGAGAAATCAATTAAAAGGGATCCTGGCTGTGGGAGCAGCATCCCAGCACCTCATCCCTCCTTCCTGTCCTGCTAAGATGCTGCTCCATCCTTTCCTCCCCTCAAAAGTATCCCACAGAAGGGGTTGATCCTCCTAAAATGAGGTTTTTTTCCTCAGTCTCCCGGGTGCTGGAGCATCCCTGCCCTGTGGTGTCACAGCCTCGCTGCTGGTGTTGATTTTGGTGGATTTTGGGAGTGGAGGGGTTGCCCTGGGTGCACCCCAATTTCCACGTGGGATGTGGGGGGTTTTTTTTGGGAGCAGCCACAGGTTAAAGGCGGCAGGATCAGCTCCTGCCAGGAGCAAATGGAAACGTGCAGGAAATGGGCGTTAATTCCAGCAGGGTTTGGATTTTGGGGCGTAAACAGGGAAGGGAAATCAGCCCTTAGGAACAGGACCCTGCCGTGAGAGCTCATTAAAAAATGTTTGGAAATAATGGGAGAAATCTACACCCAAAAAGAGCTTTGGGGTTTTTTGGGGTGTGGGTATAAACAGGGAAGGGCCATCCCACTGCAGGCATCATGGAATGCTGCTGCTTCCTCTGCTCCAACCCCTCAGCACCTTCCCCAAATCCCCAGGAGCAGCTTTTGCCTCAATCCATCACCCCAAATCCTGGGATTTGCCTGAATCCATCACCCCAAACCCCGGGATTTGCCTGAATCCATCACCCCAAACCCCAGGATTTGCCTGAATCCATCACCCCAAACCCCAGGATTTGCCTGAATCCATCACCCCAAATCCCAGGATGTGGCTGGAAGCTGCCATCCCCAGCATCCTGCTCCAACCACGGGGATACTTCGCACACGGAGATGCAATTCCCCTCCAAGCTCTGGGAGCTTGGAAAAAGGAGCTGGATCCACCAAAACAAACCCCTTTCCCTGCACGTGCGGCTGCTTCCCCCGGGAGAGGCTGAAAGAGAGACTGAAGCGCATGTGACAGATGTTAATCGCATCATTTAATGCACTCCTGGAAGGCGCTTGGATCCAGGGATGGGGAGGAAGAGGAGAATAGACTATTGTCTGTTCCCGTTTCCGGCAGCATCCCCAGGGAATGGAGAACCCCGGGATGCGCAATTCACCCGGGGTTTGATGGGGAGGTGGGAATGGCAGCCAGGAAATTCGGGAGTTTTCTGGTGCGTCCACGGTGAATGCGCCCGGTTTGGTACAAAGGAATGGGCAAAAAAATGGTGTAAAAATGGGTTTTGTTTGGTTCCCAAAGGGCTGTTTGGGGGGAATGTTGGAGAGGGGGGAATAGGGATGGTGGGATCATGTGTGATCCACACCTGAGCATTCCTGGAGAAAACAGGGAATACAGGAGAGGGGAAATAGGGATGGTGGGGGCATGTCTGATCCACACCTGAGTATCTCTGGAGAAAACAGGGAATACAGGAGAGGGGAAATAGGGATGGTGGGATCATGTGTGATCCACATCTGAGCATCCCTGGAAAAAGTAGGGAATACAGGAAAAGGGAAATAGGGATGGAGGGATCATGTCTGATCCACACCTGAGCATTCCTGGAGAAAATAAGGAGTACAGGAAAAAGGAAACAGGGATGGGCGCATCCAAACTGATCCATACCTGAGCATCCCTGGAGAAGATAGGGAATACAGGAGAGGGGAAATAGGGATGGTGGAGTCATGTCTGATCCACACCTGAGCATCCCTGGAAAAAGTAGGGAATACAGGAAAAGGGAAATAGGGATGGAGGGATCATGTCTGATCCACACCTGAGCATTCCTGGAGAAAATAAGGAGTACAGGAAAAAGGAAACAGGGATGGGCGCATCCAAACTGATCCATACCTGAGCATCCCTGGAGAAGATAGGGAATACAGGAGAGGGGAAATAGGGATGGTGGAGTCATGTCTGATCCACACCTGAGCATCCCTGGAAAAAGTAGGGAATACAGGAAAAGGGAAATAGGGATGGTGGGATCATGTCTGATCCTCACCCTGGATCAAACATGGATACAGGAGAGGAGGAAATAGGGATGGAGGGATCACACCTGACCCACACCTGGGCATCCCTGGAGAAAACAGGGATATAGGAGAGGGGGAAATAGGGATCACAACTGATCTACACCTGATCCACACCTGAGCATCCCTGGACCAAACAGGGGGTACAGGAGAAGGAAAATAGGGATGGAGGGATCATGTCTGATCCACACCTGTTCCACACCTGAGCATCCCTGGAGAAAACAGAGAATACAGGAGAGGGAAAAATAGGGATGGGGGGATCACACCTGACCTGGGCATCCCTGGAGCAGGCAGGGAATCCAGGAGAGGAGGAAATAGGGATCACAACTGATCCACACCTGATCCACACCTGAGGATCCCTGGACCTGGGTACAGGAGAAGAGAAATAAGGATTGATCACTCCTGCTCCACATCTGAGCATCCCTGGGGCAAGCAGGGAATGCAGGAAAAGGGGAAATAGGATCAAAAGTGATCCACACCTGATCCACACCTGAGCATCCCTGGAGCAAACATGGATACAGGAGAAGGGAAGCAGGGATGGAGGGATCAGATCTGATCCACACCTGAGCATCTCTGTACAGAATGAGGGATACAAGAAGGAAAATGATTATGGAAGGATCATTCCTGATCCACACCTGAGAACCCCTGGACCAAAAATGGATACGGGAGAAGAGAAATAGGGATGGAGGGATCACACCTGACCCACACCTGAGCATCCCTGGAGAAAACAGGAGAAAGGAAACAGGGATGGTGGGATCATGTCTGATCCACACCCTGGACCAAACATGGATATAGGACAGGGAAAAAGGTGATGGAGGGATCACACCTGACCCACACCTGAGCATCCCTGTACAGAACGAGGAACACAAGAGGGAAAATTGTGGTGGGGGGATCACGCCTGACCCACACCTGAGCATCCCTGTACAGAACGAGGAACACAAGAGGGAGAAGAATTGTGGTGGAGGGATCACACCTGATCCACACCTGAGAACCCCTGGAGCAAACACCTCCTGCTCAACCTGGGGAAGGATGAAACCCCATCCAACATCCACCGTGGGCTGGAGAGGGGATATTTGCCGGCTGCAGGGAATTGCATTTCCAAGGCAGAAGCAGCATCCCATGGGCTGCTGAATTCCCTGATTGAATTCCCCTTGGTGACCCGGGCAGGTAATTGAGGCACAGAGGAGCCGGGGCAGTTCGCACCCCCTGGAAATCAGCACCTCCAGCCACCCCCCCAGAGCCGGGCAGCGATGGAGGCGAGCTGACTCCAAGGTGCCTAAAAGTAACCAACTTATTGCCTAATAGATTTCTCAGTCATGAATTCCCCGTGCTCCGTATGCCCCCCAATCAGAGCAATTATGGATTTAAATGGAGCTGGAATCCGTGGTGCAGAAAATGCCCCGTTTATAGCGGGAGATTGGCCAGAGGTGAGGGACCTGGAACACCCCTGGTAATGAAAGCTCTTCACAGCTTGCCGTGTTCCACCCGGGAATAATTGCTGCAGCCTGTGATACGGATCCGGCTGCGTTAATGATGCCCTGTTCCTTTTCACAGGACTCATTGCAGCTTTTCGCCCCATTTTTATTTTTATTTTTATTTTTATTTTTATTTTTATTTTTATTTTTATTTTTATTTTTATTTTTATTTTTATTTTTATTTTTATTTTTATTTTTTTTATTTTTTTTTTCCCCCCGGGATTTCAAAGCGCCGAGGCGCGGTGGGAATTAAGGCATTAACGTTGTGGCGCTCGGGGTATTTCCAAATGTTATTCCCGGGATCGATTAATGAAGTGCCAGGGATGGGGAGCCTCGGGAAAGGGTGGCTGGAAGGGGATGGAGAGTGACACGGGTGTCATCCCTCTGTCCATCCCATTTGGAATTTATTCGCCGTGACAGGATGGATTTATCAGAACAAAACCTACAGCAGGAATTAAAAAAAAAAAAAATAATAATAATTACAAATTTTTTAAAAATCTATTTTTTTGGATTGGAAATAAAACTCCCGTTAACTTCCAAATGAAAACCACATCCAAGGGAGACAGTTGGCTTCTCCTCTGAGTTTATTATTAAATATTTTACCAGGGAGGGAAGTTCTGAGCTGAGCATCTTTTCCCTCCTGTTCCTGGCAAGAGCAGTTTGTGTGGAGGGAGGGTGAGCTCTTGGTTGTTTTCCCGAAGCTCTTTCTGGGGGTAGATGGGTGTAGATTTCTCCCATTATTCCTAAATTGAAACAGTTTTTAAATGAGATCTCAAGGCAGGGTCCTATTCCTAAGAAATATTGGGAATATATCTATATTTCAAATATATCTCTTATCTATCTGGAATATAGCCTGTATTTCCACATAGAACATGCATAAATATATGAATGGAATTTATAGAGAATTTATGGAGAATATATAGAGAATATAGCTGTATTTCCATATAGAACATCTACAGAATGTGTATAGACTTTATAGATAATATATAGAATATATATAGAGAATATATAGAGAATATATAGAGAATATATAGAGAATATATAAAGAATATATAGAGAATATATAAAGAATATATAGAGAATATATAGAGAATATATAGAGAATATATAGAGAATACAGTCTATATTTCATATAGAATATATACAAAAATATCTAGAAATGTACACAAAAATACACAAATGTATGTATTCTATGTGGAAATACAATATATATATAAAAAATATGCATTTCCAATACATTATGCATATTTTCTAATATATTTTATTTGGTGGCATAAGGGTGGGAGAAAGGCCCTGGCTGCGCTTTTGGCCACTCACAACTCGGAAGCAGCAAATTCCAGGTGCTGGGAGGGGGTTCCAGCAGGTAAATGATGCCGTGGGTGGGTCGCTGCTGCATCCCCAGGGATGGATCCGGACGGAGCCGCTCCCGCCGCTCCTGAAATGCTTTAATTTGCCCCCAAATGGAACCGAGATGTTTTTTTCCCTCCCTGCCTTTGCGATCGCTCCGGCGGAGGCTCCCAGGGGGCTCCGGGATTAATTTCCTCGGGTGACCCTGGGGGCCGCAGCCGCCTGACCCCGGCGCCGGAGGGGCCGCGAGGTCGCGGCGAGGGAGCAGAGGGGACCCGCGGCCGCTGCTCAGGAGCTCGGGGCGCTCGGGAGTTTGGACAGCGCGGAAATGGCATTTCCAGTTAACTCAATCCCGGAGCGCCGAGATTCAATTACCGGCCCCGCCAGCGCCGTCCCTGGGGACAGCAGTGTCACCGTCCCCCCTCCGCCAGAGCCGCGGCCACCCCGGGACCCCCCGGTGGCCTCGGGGGCGTCCGGGGGTCCCTGCGGAGGGGTCGGGGCTGGCGAGGGGTCGGGGCTGGCAGCGAGGGGTCGGGGCGTGTTCGGGAATGATCAATGAGCAGGGGGAGAGCGCCGGGAGCTCGTAGGGATGGGAGTTCATCCCGCTCCTGTCCCTGTAAGGAATCAGGCCCTGGGTTTTCTCTTGGAGGCAGAGCTGGCGTTTGGTGGCCGTGGGGAGGGTGTGGTACCCCCTGAGCATTGTCCCGTGTGTCCCTCTCCAGACAGATCCCGTCCATGTCCCATCCCTGTCCGTGTCTGGATGGTTTTAGGGCTGGGAGGAGGGGATGGGAGAGGCTGGGGAGAAGCTGGGGAGTCTCCTCTGAACCCCGTGCGCTCACAAAGACCACGGGGACAACTGTGGGGACAGAGGCCACATTCCTGAAGTGGGACATGCTCGGGTCACCTGGATTTCCCACAGCCAGGGTCTGTCCTTGTCCCCAAATCCTCCTCCCGCAGATTCACGGAGTGGTTGAGGTTGGAAAAGGCCTCCAAGGTCATTGAAACCAACCTGTGCCGATCCCCACCTTGGCACCGAGTGCCACATCCAGGAATTCCGTGGACACCTCCAGGGATGGGCACTCCAAACCTCCCTGGGCACTTCCAAGGCCTGAGCACCCTTTCCATGAGGAAATTCCTGCTGCTGTCCACCCTGAGCCTCCCCTGGCCCAGCTTGGGGCCATTCCCTCTCCTCCTGTCCCTGTTCCCTGGGAGCAGAGCTCGACCCCCCCTGAGCCCCCTCCTGTCAGGGACTGTGCAGAGCCACAAGGTCCCCCCTGAGCCTCCTTTGCTCCAGGCTGAGCCCCTTTCCCAGCTCCCTCAGCCTCTCCTGGGGCTCCAGCCCCTTCCCCAGCTCAGTTTCTCTGTGCCCAGTTTGGGACTCGTGTGCCGGGTGTTTGGCACCGTCCACAGCCCGATCCCAGCGGGAAGCCGGGATTGTGACACTGGGATAATTCCACTTGTGCCGGAGCCTGTGAAAATGCTCTTTCTTTTCACCGAGCAAAATCTAATCCAGAAGAGAAGAAAACACTCATTATTTAATTTTCCCCAGTATTTTCGTGCGCTCATGGGATTTTAATGGGATTAATTATTATTTAATTTGTGCTTTGGCAATTGGTTTGTGCTGAGCTATTCTTGTATTGGAGAGCCAGCAATGCTCAATCCCTTTCGCGTCTCCATCCGTGCTGCCAGCCAGACTCCAGCCCTCCTTCCCAGGTATCCATGCATCCCAAATCCCACCCACCTCTCTTCCACATACTCATCCTGTCCCATCCAAAGGATCTCCTCATTGTCCTCCTCCTCCTGTATTTGACTTTCTTTGTGATCTTTGGCTACCAGACCCCAGCTGGGAAAATCCGAGCAAGGATTCAGCTTGGAGTCACAAAGTGGAGGAGCCTCCTGGGTGTTCCTGGTGCAGGAGCATCCCTGTGCCTCATCCCTGTCTCCGTGGGAACATCCCTACATCCCCTCTCAAGCATCCCGAAATCCTCATCCTTCCATCTCTGTGTGAGCATCCCTCCATCACCTTCTCTCCATCTCCACGAAACATCCTTCCATCCCTTCATCCCTGCGTGAGAATTCCTCCGTGTTCATACAAATCATCCCTCCATGTCCACAGGAGCATCCCTCCATCTCCACGTGAGGATTCCTTCATTCCCATCCCTCCATCTCCACGTGAGGATTCCTTCATTCCCATCCCTCCATCTCCATGTGAGGATTCCTTCATTCCCATCCCTCCATCTCCACGCAAGGATTCTTCCCTTCCCATCCTCCATCTCCATGTGAGCATCCCTCCATTTCCATTCTTTTATCCTATACAAAATCCAACATCACTCCATTTCCACGTGCACATCCCTCCATCCCATTCCATCCTCCCTCCAACCCATTCCAGCCTCCCTCCATCCCATTCCAGCCTCCCTCCATCCCCACCTGAGCACCCCTCCATCCCCATCTCTCCATTTCCTCATGCACATCTATCCATCCCAGGCGAGCCTCCCTCCATCCCCCTCCATTCCCATCCCTCCTTCTCCACATGAGCATCCCTCCATTCCCATCCCTCCTTCCCCACCTGAGCACCCTCCATCCCCATCTCCATTTCCTCATGCATCTAATATCCATCCTGTATGAGCTCCCTCAACCTAATTCCCATCCCTCCCTCCACAATAGCTGAGATCCCTCCATTCCAGCCTCCCTCCATCCCCACCTGAGCACCCCTCCATCCCCATCTCTCCATTTCCTCATGCACATCTATCCATCCCAGGCGAGCCTCCCTTCATCCCCCTCCATTCCCATCCCTCCTTCTCCACATGAGCATCCCTCCATTCCCATCCCTCCTTCTCCACATGAGCATCCCTCCATTCCCATCCCTCCTTCCCCACCTGAGCACCCCTCCATCCCCATCTCTCCATTTCCTCATGCACGTCTATCCATCCCAGGCGAGCCTCCCTTCATCCCCCTCCATTCCCATCCCTCCATCTCCATGCAAGGATTCTTCCCTTCCCATCCCTCCATCTCCATGTGATCATCCCTCCATACTTTTATCCTATACGAAATCCAACACCTCTCCATTTCCATGTGCACATCCCTCCATCCCATTCCATCCTCCCTGCATCCCATTCCATCCTCCCTGCATCCCATTCCATCCTCCCTGCATCCCATTCCATCCTCCCTCCATCCCATTCCATCCTCCCTCCATCCCATTCCAGCCTCCCTCCATCCCCACCTGAGCCTGCCTCCACCCCCATCCCCACATTTCCAAGGCAGCATCCCTTCATCCCAGGCGAGCCTCCCTCCATCCCCCCTCCATCCCCGCCACTTCCCCAGATAATGAGAGCGAGTTTAAAAAACTTAAAGCCTCTTCCTGCCCGCGGTGAGTGACACAAATGGAGTTCATATTTAATCATCTGTTAACTCGTTGTCTATTATAGCTCTTTAATAGCACCAGAGATATTCTTAATGAAGCATGATTTAAGGTATTTACAGCTCTAGGACCGACAGACATCACTCACAGTGTGCAGGTAATGAGGCGTAAAACAGCTCTGGAAACCGTAAAAATGGGAGAGAGAGAGCGAGGAGGGAGAGAAAGCAGGCGAGGAGTTCGGAGCTGAATTGTTCCAGGGTTTGTTTTAAAATGTTTAGGCATTTAAAGTCATTTCAGCTTCGCCGAGGTGTCTGGTAGCACCGAGTTCAGCAATTCCCAGCGCTGAGAACCCCTGCCTTGGCAGGAGGGGTCTGGCCCCCCGATGCTCCCGAGCTGGGACATCTCAGGAATCGTGGGAGGGAGCAGGGAAAAAGCTTTTGAGGGTCCCCAAGGGCTCTGCGGGTGCATGGGAGCAAAGCCTGGAATTTCTGGATGCATTTTCCCCTTTGTTTTCCCACTTGGTGGCCACGGAGGGGACACCGTGATCCTTCCCTTTCCTCGTCTGCAAATGCCACCCCTGTGCAGCACTTTTATTTTTTTATATTTTTTTTCCCCCAGAAAAAGGAAAAAAAAAAAAGAAAAAGAAAAAAAAAAAACCCTACCAGAACCCAAGCCAAGTTTTGGAAAATAATTTGTGACGGAGGTGCCATTCTGCATCAAAATATTGTGTAGAAAATGTCAAATGTCACCAATCCATGTGTCCCTCCGCGTGATAGTAATTGGGCTGGAAGGCTGCGCTCTGCCACCGCGGCCGCTCGCCGCCGCCTCCTCCTCCTCCTCCTCACACTCCGCTCGGGAAATGTGTCGCTTCCCGAGTCCATCCCGGCCGCCCCGCCTGCGGAGCGGGGCCGCCGCGGTGTCCCCAGCCCGGGGACGAGTGCGTGGTGCTCATTAGTGGCAATAAACAGATCCTGGGGGGAAAGGGGGGCGAGGAGCGGCAGCTCGGCAGCTGGAGAGGGGAGTTCTCGGGGCGTTGATTCCTTCCTGGATTTGGGACTTGTGGTCCCGTTCCCCGATGTTTTCCCCTTGGATGGTTTAGGTGTAATCCCCTCGATTTGGGGAGCCCAAAGCGGAACCGCAGTGGGGTCTCTGACTGAGGAATCACAGCCTGTTGCTCACCTCCTTCCCCAAAACTGCTCCAGAGGCGCAATCACCTGCATTTCCAGCACCTTTGGAACATTTATCCCACTTTCTGCCTGGTTGTGCTGGGTGTGTGACAGCCCCATTGCAGTTTTATTGCGCAGAGCTGCTCGACTTCGCGACGAGGGAAAACAAACTCTTCTTCCAAAGCAAATAATCCATTCCTTAAAGCATCCCGAGCCCTTAATCTGGGAACAGACCTTTCACACACACACTCCTCAACCATCCTGGATGAATCAATCCTCATTAGGACATTAGGCTGCATAAATATTTGGCCGGTGAGGGAGCCCCGAGGGAGAGCAGAGGGATGGGGAGAGTTGCGGTTGGAAATTCAATGAAGTTCCCTTGGGCAGCGGGAGCCAGGCCTGGGAGAGCTGGGTCAAGCCTTCAGCCGGTGCCACTTGTCCCCTTGGGCAAGTCCTGCGGAGCAGGGTTAATTTTGCTGACCTATTTTTTTTTGCCCGTGGAAGTGGCGAGGCGCAGGTGGAAAAGGAGGAGGTGAAATCCTGCCGCGCTCGGCAGCTCCTTCCCGAAGCCACAACACAACTCGGTCGCAAACAATTTCTTTGCCGCCGAGGAAGGAGCTGGAATTTCTCTCTGGCGAGGCAGCAGCAGGAGAATTGCGAAGTCGGTGCCCGTTATAGAAACTTTTTAGTACTGGGGACAAGCCAAGAAAAAAGCCCAGATTGATCTCAAATCTCAGCTGGCGCTGGCGGCGCTTCCACCTCCGACTCCTGCACTGGTGGGACGGGAGCTGGACCCTCCAAGCATCCCCGAGGAGAGCTGGGAGGTTTCCTGGTGTTCTGGGTGCTCTTCCCAACTCCCTGCCCAGCCATGAGCTCCTGCCCTACTCCAGAACGTGGTTTTGGGGTAGATTGAGGTTTTCTGGTTTGCAACTACATAAACCCAGCTCTTCCCTGGCTCCATCCCATCTCCACACCAGTTGGACCAGCCTGGATCATCTCACGCCATCAAAATCCTTCACAGCGGGATAATCCAGGCTGTGGCAACGCCAGGCTGCAGCTCCCGGGGAGGTGAAAGGTTTCTTGGCTCGGATACCTGAGCACCTGTCCATGCTGTGATTTCCTTTGGAACCTGGGGAAATTCCTTAGGAGCCGTCAAGGATGTGGGTGGCAATGGGGCAGCTGGAAATTTCACCTCATCCCTGCAGGGGACGTCCCATGCTCTGGGTGGGACAAGGAACGGCTCTGAGGGACGGGTGAGATGGGAGGATCCAGATTGGATCCACCCAAACCTGTTCATTCGTGGCTGGGGCTTTGCCCATCACCATTCCTCAGTTTTGGGATGGAATTCCTATGGCAAAGCTGGGCACCATCCATCCCCCCTTTACTGAATAAAGCACATTTAAATTCATTTTCCCTCCATTCCCTGGAAAAGAGGATGCCAACAGGATGGGAATTTCATTTCATCCCTTGAGTGGTGAGGGGTTGGTGCAGGGAACTTCCTGTGCTCCTGGTGGGCGTGGACAGGGAACAGCTCTGAGGAATAGGGGAGCTGGGAGGATCCAGATTGGATCCATCCAAACGTGTTCATTCATGGCTGGGCCTTTGCCCATCACCATTCCTTAGTTTTGAGCACCATTCCTTAGTTTTGAGCACCATTCCTTAGTTTTGAGCACCATTCCTTAGCTGGGCACCATCCATCCCCCCCCTTCACAGAATAAAGCACATTTTAATCCATTTTCCCTCCATTCCCTGAAAAAGCGGATGCCAAGGGGATGGAAATTTCACCTCATCCCTTGAGTGGCGAGGGGCTGGCGCAGGGAACATCCCGTGCTCTGGGTGGGACAAGGAACGGCTCTGAGGGATGGGTGAGACGGGAGGATCCAGCCTGGATCCATCCAAAGCTGGTCATTCCCTGTGTTGGGAAGCAGGCAGTGGCTGGGGCTTTGCCCATCACCATTCCTTAGTTTTGAGCACCATTCCTTAGTTTTGAGCACCACTCCTTAGCTGGGCACCATCCATCCCCCCCCTTCACAGAATAAAGCACATTTTAATCCATTTTCCCTCCATTCCCTGAAAAAGCGGATGCCAAGGGGATGGAAATTTCACCTCATCCCTTGAGTGGCGAGGGGCTGGCGCAGGGAACATCCCGTGCTCTGGGTGGGACAAGGAACGGCTCTGAGGGATGGGTGAGACGGGAGGATCCAGCCTGGATCCATCCAAAGCTGGTCATTCCCTGTGTTGGGAAGCAGGCAGTGGCTGGGGCTTTGCCCATCACCATTCCTTAGTTTTGAGCACCATTCCTTAGTTTTGAGCACCATTCCTTAGTTTTGAGCACCATTCCTTAGCTGGGCACCATCCATCCCCCCCCTTCACAGAATAAAGCACATTTTAATCCATTTTCCCTCCATTCCCTGGAAAAGCGGATGCCAACGGGATGGACACACCAACACGGCCACCCCTGGCCTCCTCCAGCTCCACGCCCAGCCCAATCCGGGTACCCCTGGCAGGGCAGAGCCCCGAGGCCGCCCCGGCGCTGCCGAAAACGCCGGAGCACTGCATGTGTGCTGCTTCCATGTGCGCTGGTTTCCAAGGAAACCGCTCGCTCTACATGTGTGTCGCTTAACACCCTATTTGCTTTCATTTGGATAAGTCTTTAATTCCTGTGCAGCCCCGGCTCCGCGGGATCTGCTGAGCTCCGTGTGTATCCTCGGCGCACAAAATCCCTCTCCTTGCCCGCCTCGCCTCTTGGAAAAGTCCCTGCCTGCTCGGAGCAAGTTTGCTAAACCTGTGCCTAATTGGAGCAGCTAATGCTTTTCTGCAGGAATAGCCGGGTGTTTCTCTGCTGCTTCCCCCTCTAGAAACAATTAGCAGGGCTCTTGTCACCTGCCACCAGCTCTGCTGCTCCAGATCCGTTTTGGGTGGAGGAGCAGGGCAGGACGCCCGTTCCCAGGGGTGTGGGGGGCAAAGTTGGGGGGTGCAGATGTGGATCCGAATCCTTGGGAAGGCAGCAGCTCCTGTCAGTGGCTAAATTTTGATTTGAAAGCGTCCTGGGGTGAGGAAGCAGGGAAGGGGGGCCTTGGAAGGGTGACCCAGTTGGTGGCACACGTCAGCCTGGAGAAGGGAAGGATCCAGGGAGAGCTCAGGGCCCCTCCCAGGGCCTGAAGGGGCTCCAGGAGAGCTGGAGAGGGACTGGGGACAAGGGATGGAGGGACAGGACACAGGGAATGGCTTCAAAGTGATGGAGAGTAGGATTTGATGGGATATTGGGAAGGAATTCCTGGCTGTGAGGGTGGGGAGGGGCTGGGATGGAATTCCCAGAGGAGCTGTGGCTGCCCCTGGATCCCTGGCAGTGCCCAAGGCCAGGCTGGAGCCCCCTGGGACAGGGGGATGTGTCCCTGCCATGGCAGGGGTGGCTCTGGATGGGATTTAAGGTCTTTCCAACCCAAACCATTCCAGGATTCCATGACACCAATAGGACCCCACTGGCTCCTGCACTCCTCGAGCAGAAATGAGCGACAAAGCTTTGGGGGTTTTTATGTTCCCCCCCAAAATTTTCATCCGCAGAGACCCAAAGCGGCTTTTTCTCCCCTCTCCCCCTTCCTCCCTTCCCTTTGCACAGCAAGACGCCGCCTGTTCTCATGCACTGGGAGAATTTTCTGATCTAAAGCCACTTTCCTCCTCTCCCAAAATCCCTGGGGCTGGCTGATGCTTGTAAAGCTGAGCAGCTCCCGTGTCACTCGGGGCTGGCTCCCGTCTGCAGCCCTGACAGCAGCTAATGCTGTTAGCCTGTGTCGAGGAGGGATTTCAGCATTAAAAACCTCCAAAATCACCGCACTCGGGCTGCTCTGCTGCTTGCAAGCACTTCAAAAACACCTCCCCCGTGTTTGGGGTGCCCGGCATCACCTGGGGACATCGCACGGGAGGTTTTGGGGTGGTTTTGGGGTGGCTTTGGGGGTTTTGGGGTGGCTTTGAGGGGCTGGTGTGGCCTCGGGAGCAGCGCAGGATGAGCAGCTGGGATTAACTCGGCTCCAGGAGGGCTTTGCTATCTTTAGGTGGAAGGTGAGGGATTGTGGCTCTTAGGGTGGCTGGCAGGTGAGGAGAGAGAAAAATCCTCGTGGCCAGCCCGGCTCGGGGCGCTGACCCCAACTCCTGTCCCCACTGGGGTCTGGCCCTGCCGGCCCCCGGCCGCGTGCGCCGTCACCTTTCTAGGCCACAATCTGTCCCCAATTCCGAGCCTGCTGTTAGCTTCACTTGCACTCTATTCTCGTGTTTGCTGTTATTTTTTAACACTTTTTTTTTTTTTTCCTCCCCATTTTTTTCCCTTTTTTTTTTATAATTTTTTTTTTTTTTTGCATAAAAGCACTATCCTCTCCCCAGAGCCTGCCTGGAGCGAAGGCATGGTCTGTACAACTGCAATTATTTTGAAGAACAGATGGAGTGAGGAGCAGAAAGTCTGTTAATAGTAATAGAAATGCTACATGTTAACCTGGACAGCACACGATGACAGTCCCATGACTACACGTTCTGTTCCCACCAGCTGGGCTCCGAGCGGAGCCGAGAGATTCAGAAACGCCGAGCTCGGCTCTGCACCCTCCCCAAAGTTAGAGCTCAAATTCCTTCACACTTTCCAGCGTAGGGTTTTTTGGGTTGTCGGGCTTCTTCTCCCCCCTCCCCTCCTCCTCCTCCTCCTTCCTATTAAACGCTGATTTCGGCGCTGTTAAGGAATTTTGCTGCTTCTTCCCATTTTTTTTTTTTTTTTTGGTTTTTTTTCTGCTGGCTGCAGCTGGGAGCGTGGTGGCTCAACCTCGAGGTCCTGACCTTCAACCTCACGTGGTGGCGCCAGCACGGCCCCTTTCCCACGCTCACATCTGCAGGGTTGATGGAATTCCCCCACCCTGGATGATGCCAGGCTGGGATTTCGGGAGCGGGGCAGCGGCGCGGCCGCGCTCCCGGGCGGGGCGGTTTGCGGGAGTTTGGGATTTTTGCGAGCTAAATGTGTCAAAATCTGCCTTTTGTGGTTAAAAATGGTGCTCCCGGTGGAGGCGGGGTCTTCAAGAGGTTTGTGGGATGCCAAGGGAAGGGGGCACGGGGCGTGTCTGGTTACGGCAACACCCCGGGGGTTTTTTGCCTCGTTTACCCCGACCAGAGGTTGGGAAATGGTGCAAAAATATTGAGTCAGCCCCAAAAACGTCGCTGTGCAAATCCCTGCCCCGTTTCTCAAGCGGCCAGGGCTGCAGCCACAGAGCTGCTGCTGATTCCAGTGGGAATTGCAGAGCTAAATCCCAGGGCTGTTGGTGAAAGCCCAGCCCCCGGGGCGGCTGGAGCGGAGCGTGGCACCGCTGGCGCCCTGGCAGACGCACCTGGAGGTTTTATTAGGATATAGATCCCTTAATCCGGGTGCTTGCGGGATAATCTGGTGCCTGAGGCCCTGCCAAATCCCTGGAGATCAGCAGGTTTTCCCTCCACAGCCTCCTCCAAAGGTCACTTCCAACCAAGCTCCATCCTCGGCGGACCGAAATATCCACGTGGGCTCCGTGCCGGTGGCACCTTTGGGTGCTGGGCACCCTCAGTGGGGGACCTGGGGGAGTTTCCTGGGGGCTAAACCGGTGTCACCCGTAAATCCCAGCTCTCTTTGCCCAATTCCATCACCCAGGAGTGGTACCTGACCCCCAGGTGCTGCTCCTCGTGGCATCCTGGGAACATCTTTTGGGAATTTGGAGAGGTGCAGGGCAGAGTTTGGCTCCTCAGAGCCGCTCCCATGTGGGATGGGGCACCCAGCTTGTCCCCAGCCACCCCTGGATCCCAGAAACACCACAGGGGCTGCAATCCTGCGCCTCGGTGGGATGTGGTGAGAGGATGGCTGGAAGAGCAGGGAATTCTCCTTGGGGCCTTTTCTTTGGAGGAAGCAGAACCCACATTTTTCCTCCGGAGAGATTTAGGATTAAATCATCCCGAGCAGGTTTGTGGCCTCCTCTGGTGCCCATTCCTCAGGGTGATACAACCAGAGTGCACCTACTGGGAAAAAAGTGGAAAAAGAGGGATTTTGGGGCTTTTTGGCATCACCCCACAGCATCCCCCTCTCCTCTCTTGCAGAACAAGAAATACGTCCTGGTGATGGTGGATCCCGACTCTCCCAACAGAGCCAACCCCCGGCACCGCTACTGGAGGCACTGGCTGGTCACCGACATCCTGGTGAGTCCCTCGGGGTCATTCCCAAGCATCCGGGGAGGGCTGGATATTCCCATGGGATGCAAACTCCGGGCGGTGAAATCCCGGAGGGAGGACGAGTGTTTGCCAGAGAAATGTAAATGGTGCCGGGCGTGTAGGTAGGGAAGAGCTTCCTCAGGCTATAAAGAGCCAGGCTGGTCCAAAAATATTGCAGCTTGGGGTTTGAGTTTCTTTTTTTCCCCTCCTTCTCCTAAGGAAATGCTGGGGGAAAAAAAAAATCCCAAAAAACACTTTGCCAACTCCCCACCACCGGTTTTCTCTGCGGAGACAACGCGTCCTTCCAAACAGCTCCTGCTGCCGGTTGGGTTTTGTGGTTAAAAAAGTGGGTTTGGTGAAAATCTCAATTCCTTTCCTAGTTCTTAGCTTTTTTTGGGGGTTAAAAATGGTTTGAATTCAGTGAGAAAACACTGGAAAATGAGTTTGGGGTGAATTGCGGCGCTTCCCGGCGCTGTGTCCATGGGATGAGTCCTTCCCCCTGTCCCGGCGTGTCGTGGCTTTGCTCCCAGAAATATTTTGGAAAAGCAGTTTGTTCCCCTCCTGCTTGCTTTTATCTCTTCAAAAAAAACAAGATGTTGCAGCCCTAAATCAATTTTAACTGATAATCTGGGTACTAAAGCCTAATTAAGATATCAATTAATTTGCAGCGTGCATTTAACCAGAAATATCGCGTCGTTCTCCTCTATTATTCTCTGAAATTACTGCTGAGGGCTCTTTGTACGGATACCTTAATTAGACTTTTTATTGTTAATGGGCATATTAAGCAAATTAAAATGGGATATTAATACTTTCCATGAATTCCATAATTGGCTGAAAAACAGGAAGCATCGGGAATAATTGCGGGAATTTGTGTACAGGGCTTGGTGGGTTTTTTTTTTTTTCGTGTTGTTTTGTGTTTTAATCCTTCACAGAAACCCTTCTGCATTTCTAACAACAGGGTCCTGGAAGTCTCTCATTAATTTTAATATTTACCAAACGCAAAGGAGCCCAAGCTCCTGTGTTTCCTTCTGTACACAGATCCTTCGGAGCCGTTCCCTCTCGCTAATTATTGTGGTTTTCCCTTTTTTTCATTTTTTTTTTTTGGGAGTATAAAATCCTTTCAGCGAAGAAGGGAAATGCGGGATTCAAACCTCCAGCGCGAATGGAAGGTGGGGTTTTCTCCCCTGGCGTTTGGGTGATGCAGTTTGTGATCTTTAAGGTCAAAAATTCCGTGTCGGGTGGCGCAGGAGGGCGGGAAAAAAAGGAGATTTTTGGGAAGGAAAAGGGTTTTCCCCATCTGCCAAGGACGGGGCTGATCCCAGCCCCAACAATTCCTCGAGCTTTCCTATCACGAGATAAATACGTTTATAAATATAAACACACATCCGAGCAGGGATTTGGCCTCGATGCTCCTGATGGTCCCTTCCAACGTGAGCTACTCACTGATTCCATGCAATATTCTATATAAAACCTATATATTGATATGATCCCTATAATGATGGGATAAATATATCCCATCTATCTCCCGTGGGTGTGTGTATGTGCATCTCTCCTCTACACACACAGAAACGCGTATAAATCCCCCAAATCGCACAAATGCACAATAAACCACCAAAAAAAGCCAACCCCATCCCGTGAGGACACCGGGACAAAACCACCTCGGGTCGGTCCCCACGGCTGGGGGTGCAGTGGGGGGGTCCTGGCGTGTCCCGCCGGGGCCGCAGGAGGAATTTTCCCGATGCCCCAGCCCCAAATCCGGGTGCGGAGCCGGCGGGCTCAGCCACATGGTGTCTCGTTGAGATGCAGATCCTTGGGGGGATATGGAAGTCTTGGCTCCGAGGAGCTTCAGCTGACAGCCTTATTTGCACACTGGCTCTAAAATAACCGTGTAGGCTTTACACGACACCTTCTGTTGCTTTGGTGCAGAGAGGGGCTCGCAAGTGCCTTTCTCCGGGAGGGACGGGGCGGCCGGCGCCGTGCCGGGGGGCTGGCGGAGCCCCCGCGCCCACCGGTGGCCTGGTGTCACCCCAGCGTCGCCCAGCGTCACCCCAGCACCGAGCCAGGGTCACCCCAGTGTCACCCAGTGTCACCCAGTGTCACCCCAGCACCGAGCCAGGGTCACCCCAGTGTCACCCAGAGTCACCCCAGCACCGAGCCAGGGTCACCCCAGTGTCATCCAGTGTGACCCCAGCATCGCCCAGAGTCACCCCAGCACTGAGCCAGGGTCACCCCAGTGTCACCCAGTGTCACCCAGAGTCACCCCAGCACTGAGCCAGGGTCACCCCAGTGTCATCCAGTGTCACCCAGTGTCACCCCAGCACCGAGCCAGGGTCACCCCAGTGTCACCCAGTGTCACCTCAGCACCAAGTCAGCATCACCCCAGTGTCACCCAGTGTCACCCAATGTCACCCCAGCACCGAGCCAATGTCACCCAGTGTTACCCAGTGTCACCCCAGCACCGAGCCAGCATCACCTCAGTGTCACCCAGCATCACCCCAGCATCACCCAGGGTCACCCCAGCACTTAGCCAGAGTCACCCCAGCGTCACCCCAGCACCAAGCCAGGGTTACCCCAATATTGCCCAGTGTCACCCCAGCACTGAGCCAGCATCACCCCAGTGTTGCCCAGCATCACTCCAGGACCGACTGGCAGTTCTTGGATATCACTCCAGCATCGCCCAGCAACCCTTGGGTACCACCCCAGTATCAGGCAGCATCACCTGACAGTGCTTGGGTACCACCCCAGCATCACCCAGCACCAAGCAAGCATCACCCCAGTATCCCCAGCATCACCCAGTGTCATCCCAGTATTGCCCAGCATCACCCACTGTCACTGGGTATCACCCCAGCATCTCCCATCATCCCCCCGTATCACCCAGTATCACTCCAGTATCACCCAACATCACCTGGGTATTGCCCTGGCTTTGCCCCAGCATCCCCCAGGAATCGCTTGGGTATCACCCCGGCATCCCCCCAGCATCACGTGGGTGTCACTCTGGCATCCCCCGGCATCACTCGGGTATTGCCTTGGGTATCATCCCAATATCCCTTAGGTTTGGCCTGACATCCTCCCAGCATCCTTTGGGTATTGCCATGGCATCCCTCCAGCATCCCCCCAGTACCCCTAGGGTACCACCCCAGCATCCCCCCAGCATCCCTTGTGCATCATCCCTGCATCCCCCCAGCATCACTTTGGTGTCACCCCAACACTTTGGTGTCACCCTGGCATCCTTTGGGCATCGCCTCTGCGTCTTCCTGGCATCCCATCAGCATCCCTTGGGTATCCCCCCACACCCTCCTGGCATCTCCCCAGCATTCCTTGGGTACCACTCCAGCATCCCCCAGTATCATTTAGGTATCCTCCCAGCATCTCTTGGGAATCACCCCAGCATCACCCTGGCATCCTTTGGACATCACCTCTGCATCTTCCTGGCATCCCCTCAGCATCCCTTGGGTATCCCCCCACACCCTCCTGGCATCTCCCCAGCATCCCTTGGGTATCCTTCCAACATTACTCTGGCATCACCCCAATGCCCCTGGAGTATCACCCCAGCATCCCCCCCCAGCATCACTTGGGTGTCCCCCCCACACCCACCTGGCATCTCCCTAGCACCCTTTGGGTACCACCCCATCATCACCCCAGTATCCCCCCAGTATCCCCCCAGCATCCCCCCAGCATCCCTTGGGTATCACCCCAGCATCATTTGGGTATCCCCCCAGCATCCTCCTGGAATCCCCCCAGCATCCCTCCAGCATCCCTTGGGTATCACTCCAGCATCATTTGGGTATCCCCCCAACATCCTCCTGGAATCACCCCAGTGTCCCCCCAGTATCCCTTGGCTATCACCCCAGCACCCCTTGGGTATCACCCCAGCATCCTCCTGGTATCACCCCAGTATTCCCCCAGCACCCCTTGGGTATCACCCCAGCATCACCCTGGCATCACTTTGGTATCACCCTGGCATCCATCGGCCTCCCCCCGGCATCCCTCCGGCATCACTCAGGCGTTGCCATCCCCCAGTTTGGAGGGAAGCGGCTCCAGCAGCACTAAATGCCACTCCTGGGTGCTGCAGTACTTTGGCACGCCACCAGCTTTGGGGTTTGGCTCGGGATTTGCTCTCCCAGGTGGGTTTTCGGGATGGAACATCCCATCCCCTCGGCGCCGCTCGCCGTTCCTTATCAGCCGCTGCTCCGTCGCCGCTCCGATTGTCAAACACGAGAGATGCTTTCACTCCTATTCAAAATAATTTAAATAAAAATGTTGCTACAAAGTGGAATAATATCTTTTGATGAATGTTTTTAAAGCCCTTTAGGTTTTCATGGTAATTTGCAGTGTAAAATTATTTAGAGATAAGAGCCAAATTAGCTCTTATAGGCGGAGGTCGATATGTCCCGTTATCCATGGAAGCAGTGTTTAAATATAATCAGCCTTTACTCTAATGCAGCATAATTGTTCATTTGAAATAGCTTTTTTTTTTTCTCTCTCTTTTTTTTTTTTACTCCATTCAATGAGTCATTAAAATATTCAAAGGATAATGCAGTGAATTGGAAATGAATTTATCACATTATCCTGTACATACTGTAGAGCATCAGGTAACCAGGCAGAGTCGGAACGGGTTTACAGCGAGTCCCCGGTAAACAAGGTTTTCCATTTTGTATTCAGTGGGGAAAGAAAAAGAAGGGAGAAAATACTGCCCTTCAAATGGAAAGCTTTCCGTCTTTATTCCCCCTCCTCGGGGAGGAGGAAGGGGGAGGGCGAGAGCAGCGAATTTGTACTCCACTAAAGCCTCGCCGCTTTAACTTTATTTTTATCAAAATATGTTTGTAACAGAAAGTCGTTATGGAAACGGGTTCTGCCAGCCGGGAGAAATCCTGCACCAGGCTGGAACCGAGCGGGACCCGCCGGGCGCTGCCGCCACCGGCACCGCTTGGATCAGCCACCAACCCCTTCCAGGGCAGGGCACGGGGAAACTGAGGCACGGAGCTTCCAGAGGCAGCTCTGGGGTTGGATATGGGAAGTGCATCCAAGGTTTTTGAAGCAGAGCCGTTCCCACCCATCGCCCATCCCGGTTTTTCCCCCGCTGTGGGTGCAGCTCCAACCCCTCCCATGGCTTTGTGGGGCGGAGTGGGGATCCCATGGATGGGGATTGGCGCATTTGGGTGCCGAGGGATGGTGGCACCGCTGTCCCCAGAGGTCCTGGCAGCACCGCTGGCCTTCCCCGCGGTGTCGTCCCTGGCGGTGGCCGCGTTTGTCACCGCGCGCGGCGTCGCCGCTGATAAACAGGCTCCGGGTTGCAAGTGTCACCATAGAAACAGGTGCTGTCTTAAGCAAACAAGGGCTTTACTAACCTTAAAAATTATGGGGTTTCTGCACAAGGGAAGGATGGAAACGGAGCTGCGGGGGACAGGCTGCTCGCCCGTGCCCGTGGCCCTGTCCTCTGGCCCTGTCCCCATCCCAAAGGGACGTGTGTGCTCTGCGGGAAACTTTTCCTCTGTGGCACGTGGCTCCAGCTCATCCAAAGTGCTTGGATTTATCAAAAATCAGCGAGATCAGCTGTTAATTGCTGGCTGCTGTCCTTCCTGCTCCTCAGCTGCTGGGGGAAGAGTTGTAGGGACACCTTGGGGACACATTCGCAGAGCGCTCCTGATCCAGGTGCATTCAGCGTCCCAGCAGGAGAAAAACCTTGTCAGGGCAAGGAATTAATTTGATCATTAATTGATACTAGAGGGGGGAAAAAATCAGCTTTTGGGTACCCTGCAGACTGGGGGGTTCTGCATTTTGGGAGCTGCTGGAGGTGCCAGGCAGCTTTCCTTGCCTGTGCCATCCAGGATCCATGATTCCCGCGGATCCGTGGCACTGTGGGATCCCGGTCCCCGCCTCGCCGGGGGGGAGAAGGGGCAGATGTAGGAGTTGGTGCCCTGCTATTGTTCCTCCTCGCTGGAGCCCTCTCGACTCCGCTTTTTGGTGATGAAACCGAGGGTTTGAAAGGGAAAGAACAGAGGGAAATGTTGCTTTAATTGATGACTTGGCTCCTCGGAATACTCAGTTCCCTGGTGTGAGTTTCTGTCGCTGCTCGTTAATGAAGGCTTTATTAATAAAAGAAATTAAAAAAAAAAAAAAAAACTAAGGAAAAAAAACCAAAATAAGCAAAGAGGCTGCAGCTCAGGGGGAAGTTTTCTTTGCGCTCCAAGGTTCTGTGGAAGGAATTGTTCCCTGTGAGGGTGGTGAGGCCCTGGGATAGAATTCCCAGAGAAGCTGTGGTTGTCCCTGGATCCCTGGAAGTGTCCAAGGCCAGGCTGGACAGGGCTTGGACCAACCTGGAACAGTGGAAGATGTCCCTGCCCATGGCATGGGGTGGCATTGGATGGGATTTAAAGTCCCTTCCCACCCAAACCATTCTTGGTTCCATGAACTTCTCATCCTGAGAAATGTTTGAAAGGAGATTCTGTGCCTGGAAGGAAGCTGGAGACAGGTGGGGGTCGGTTTCTTCTCCCAGGTATCAAAATGACAGCACAAAAACTACCAGGAGAAGTTTAGGTTGGATATTGGGAAGATTTCTCCACTGTAAAGGTTGTCCAGCCCAGGGCAGTGGTGGGGTCACTATTCCAGCAGGGATTTCAAAGCCATGGGGATGTGGCACTTGGGGACATTGCTTTGTGATGGCCCTGGCAGTGCTGGGGGAATGATTGGACTCAACGATCTTAAAAGGCTTTTCCAACCCAAACAATTCCATGATTCCATCACTCCTGGGAGGCTCTGTCCAGCAGGAAGTTGTGTCCTGGGGTGCCGAGGGTTGATCCCACTCCTGCATCCCTGCAAATCCCAGCATTCCCACCCCGCAGGAGCTGCTGGAGCGCTCTCTGCTCGGCTTTGGGCTCACCTGGGGTGTAATTAACGCTCCCAGGTAATTACACTCCCAAAGCCCCTGGAGAGAGCTGGCGTTGGGCAATTCCCGCCGGGACAGCAGGAGCTGGGAACACCCGCGGGAGCAGCAATGGCTCTGCTGAATTTTGGGAATGGCCTTCCCACAGCCGGGATGCGGCGGAGCCAGGAAGGGCGGAGAGTGTTGGCTGCACCCTTTGGGGGTAGGAAAAAGGGGGAAAGCATCCCAAAATCTCCCTTCCTCCTGCGAGGGAGGGCAGGGCTGGCCCGGGACACGCGGCCGGGGTTTATCCCCTGGATCTTCCCTCTGGAATGCTGCTCCCTCCTCCCAGGAGCCGCGGGAGCCGCGGGATGCCGGGCTCGGCACGGAGGTTCATTTTTGGGTTATTATCAGGTGGTTATGACAGCTCCGAGAGGCTCCCGGGGCTGCTCGGATTTATCCACGTCCCAGCCTTGTCCCGAGGGTGATCCTGACCCTGCCATTCCCTAGGGATGAATTCCGGGTGAAATCACAGCCCTGAAATGTTCAGCACCCAGAAACCCGCCAGGTTTTGGGGTTATTTGGGATTTTTCCACTGGCCAGGAGTTGCTCCCTCCGCTCCGTGTCCACGGCAAGGATCGTTATCCAGATGGGAATTCAGGGGTGTTTTTTTTCCTTCGATGCTTCTGTTTCATTTAACATGCAGAGGCTACTAATTTGTCACAATTCAATAAAGCCGAGGTTACAAACACTCTGGCTGCTGTTTATTCAAACGATGGTTTGTTAATTAGCTCCTCTTAACGAGGAGAGAATAAATCAGATAAAACCTACCAAAAAAGGCAGGCAGAGATTTCGCAGATTCATTTTATTTTCCAGCTGAGGTATTCCTGGCAGCCAAGCTCCCAGTTCCATCCCAATCCGCTTCCCCGTGCGGGTACAGGGGTGTGAGGAGTATCCTGGCCCTGGGATGATGCTCGGCCTGGTGGCATTTCTCTCACCAGGGATCCAAAAATAACTTTTCTGGCTCTTTTTTGGCTCCTTTTCTGCTCTGGGCTCTGTCCCTCCAACCTGGCCACGGTGGGAGGTGACCCTCTGACTTTTCAGTTTTAATCTGTTTAATCTGAGGAAGTTTGGGATGGAAGAAAAGATCAGATCCTGAATAAAGTTGTGTTGGTGCAATTGGGAGTTCAGGGAGGGTTTATCCATCACCGTCAGCTGGCGCCGAGCTCCGATCCCATTGCTGTCCCCACGGGCAGCTCTCGGCTCCTGCCACCAACCTGTCCTGCCACCACAGGAATGTTTCATTTACAGCCTATAAAACCTGTCCGGGGATGGGATTCCTTACAAACTCTCACCTGCGTCCCCTATTTGGGGATATTTTTGAGCATCCAGGGACCTCTGGAACATCCTGGTCCCGCCTGGGGAGCGCTCAGCTCCTGTCACCAACCTCCCCCACCACCACAGGAATGTTTCATTTACAGCCTATAAAACCTGTCCGGGGATGGGTTTCCTTACAAACTGTCGCCTTTGTCCCCTATTTTTGAGCATCCAGGGACCTCTGGAACATCCTGGTCCCCGCCTGGGGAGCACTCAGCTCCTGTCACCAACCTGTCCCGCCACCACGGGAATGTTTCATTTACAGCCTGTAAAATCTGTCCGGGGATGAGATTTCTTACAAACTCTCACCTACATCCCCTATTTGGGGATATTGTTGGGCATCCAGGGACCTCGGGAGCATCCTGGTGGCCGCGGTGGTGGCCGGAGGAGAGCCGGGCGTAGCTTGCGGAAGAGACACTGATCAATGATTAATCGGGCATGTGTGGTTGTGTGGGAGCGATTTGTGTTGGAGGAGGGAACTCCTACAGCACCCCGGTCATGAATCATTTGAAGAGCAAATTTGTGCAGTTACCAAGGGAACGGAAGAAAGGAAGGGACTTCCCTTTGCCGAAATGACTCGCGCTCTGATGCGGCTGAGAAAATCGCTCCAAAAAAAAAAAAAAGAGGGAAAGGGAAAAAAAAAAATTAAAAAAAAAAAGAGTCGAAGCTGTGACTAAGCAGCAGAAGTTATGTAAAGTGCTCGCTGGGAAGTGCAGGGGAGGGACAGCACATCCTGCCGCTGCCCACGGCGGTGGCGGGGGGCGGCCGCCGGCCCCCTTCTCGCCTCCCCGGGGAGCGGGGGCGCAGCCGCCGGCTGGGCTGGGCTCGCTCCCGCCTCTTGCCCTGGCTCAGGCAGCCGCTTACAAAGGTCGGGGAAGAGCCTCGGTGTCCCCGCGGAGTGGGGCGGTGTCGCCAGGCTGGGACCGCCACGCGTGTCCCACCCCTCGGTGTCACCCCCGGCTGCGTCCCCTAAGGGAGTTGGTGCCGCAGGAGTTGTCCTGGCTCCGGGCAAGGGGTGGGGGGGCAGTTTTGGGGTGCTTGGGGCATCACCCTCATCCAGCTGGGTGCGTGGAGCTGGGATTTCCCACGGGGAATGGGAGGATGTGGGAAGTGGTGTTTGCATGGGGCTCGTGGTGGTGACCTTGCAGGCGCCAGTTTGTCACGTCTCTGTCAGGACTGGACTCGTGGCCGAGGGAGGGATCCTCTGCTCTGCTCCAGATGCTCATTTTGGGGCTCAGCATCCAAATTTAACGTTGCTCGCCCGAATTTAGGGATGCTCATCCAAAGGTCACCAAAACACCAACCGCCCCTCCGCTTCAGGGGATGCGTGGAGCACTTTAAAAACCCCAGGAATGTGATTTCCTTCGGAAAAAGTTCCCCAGGGACCGTGCGAGGCAGAGCAGCAAAGGCTGCGGCAGCAGCGAGATCCGCAGCAGCAGCGGCGGCATCGCCGGAAAGATGCTTGGGATCTTTCCAACTTCCGCCCGGGAGCCCCCGAGCCCGGCGGGGAGCCGCAATCGCTCCCGAAAAAGGGAATGCAGAGGCAGCTGCACGGTGAAGGAAAACCCTCTGCCTGCCCTCCCCTGGTGCCACAGACACCCGGTGTCTGAGCGATTAGTCACCGCCGAGGCTTCCCTCCTCCACAGCAGAGCCTGTCCCCCCACACAGGGAGCCAGCGGAATGCTTAATTGGAGTTCCTCACACCTACCCGGGGGTAGCCTGAAACGAAGTGACAGCGCCGAGCGAAGCGCTGGAGTCAGACCCCGGGAGCTGCGGGTTGCTATGGAGTCCCCGGGTTTGGGTTTTGGGAGGAAAGGGAAGGAATTTTGTGTGGATGGGTCCCGACGGCGAAGCTGCGGGTGCTGCCGGGGAGATCCCGTGGGATGGGGAAGGTGCAGGGTTGGTCCCTGAGGGGTTCCGCTCCTTGGTGGGATGCTTGGACCCAAAAATGGGGTTTGTGCCCCGTAAATCTGTGATTTGGGATTGGTAAGAAACTCCATGAGGCTTCTGCATCCTGGGTATGGCAGGGGCAGGGAAACTTATCCCTGAATCCTGGGTAGGGTAGGAAAGCTCATCCCAGAATCCTGGGTATGGCAGGGGCAGGGAAGTTATCCCTGAATTCTATGTATGACAGGGGCAGGGAGGTTCATCCCTGAATCCTGTGGATGGGAAGGGTAGGAAAGCTCATCCCAAAATCCTGGGTATGGCAGGGGCAGAGAAGTTCATCCCTGAATTCTATGCATGACAGGGATTCAACCCTGAATCCTGTGGATGGGAAGGGGCAGGGAAGCTCATCCCTGAATCCTATGAATGGCAGGGGCAGGGAAGTTCATCCCCAATCCCACATGTGGGAAGGGGTAAGAAAAGTCACTCCTTCGTTCTGCAGTACAGGAGTGGGTTAGGGAAGCTCATCCCTGAACCCTGTGAATGGGGAAAGGTGGGAAAACTGATCCCTGCATCCCGTGCATGGGAAGGGGTAGGAAAACTCATTCCTTCATTTTGCAGTCTGAGAAGGGGGTAGGGAAGCTCATCCCTGCATCCCATGAATGGAGAAGAGTAGGAAAGCTCCTCTCTGCCTTCCATGCATGAGGAAAAGGGTCGGAAAGCTGATCCTTGCATCCGGTGTTTGGGAAGGGGTAGGAAAACTCATTCCTTCTCTCTGCAGTCCGGGAAGGGGACAGGGATCCCTGCATGTTGTGTAAGGGAGGAGGTGGGGAAGCTCGGCATGGCTGGGAGCATCCCACGGGATCCAGGCAAGGCTTTTCCTTCCCCAGGACTTTTGGAACTGTCTCAGATGCATCAGGAAAGTCCCCGGTGTCCCCGGGGTGGGAAGTTTGTCCCAGGGGTTGGAAGTTTGTCCCAGGGGTGGGACGTTTGTCCCAGGGGTGGCAGGACAGTCCCCACAGGCGGCAGGGCTGGAGTTGGACCAAAGGATTCACTTTCCTGCCTGAAATTCCCAGTCTGAGGATTTGAAGCCCTTTAAAACCAGTTCCTCCTCCCAGTGGGGCCAAGCACCACGGTCTGGATTGATCAGCCAAGGGGACAGAGCAGCACTGGGACACCCCTAAATGTCCCATGTCCCCCCTCTCAGAGCAGCCCATCACCTTCATCTTCCTCCAAAAAACTGTTTGGACCCGACTCAAAACTGTTTGGACCCGACTCCCGGGTGTTTTTTTTAATTTTAATGTGGAGAGTGAGGTCCCAGGACCTGAGTCCCCACCATTGCCCCTCACCTAGGGGAGCCTGGATGTTTGCCTTCCCTCAGAAGAAGGAAATTACGCCTTCATTCCCAGCAGGAACAACTTCTTTTCCCCAAAACAGAGCAGGAAAACAGGATATCGTTTGTGGTTTCATGAAAAAGTCATCTTTTTTTTTCTTTTTTTCTTTTTTTTTTATTCTCGTCACTTTAGGTTCTATTTAAAATTTGGGTATTCTGAGATGGAAAGTTATTTCAAAAGGGCAAAAACACGTCAAGCTCCAGAAAACGGTGAAATCAGCTCCATGGCAGATTTTTTTTTTATTTTCTTCTTCTTTTTTTTTTTTTTGCAAGCACAGTTCTCCCCCAAACTCCCCCAGAGCAGGATCCAGCCCCATCCTGCTGCATCCTTCCCTTGGCCCGGTGCTGCTCAAGGAGAATCCCGGTACCAAAATGCCATTTTTCATTCTTTCACCCCAATCTCTCCCCCAGCTGATGGCCTGGGTGTATTCCTGAGAGATTTTCCACCCTCCGGAGCCTCTCCGTTGCCTTGAGCCCGACCCCAAACCCGCGGGGGTGCGAAGGGACGATCGTTGCAGCCCCATCGATCCCGGCTAAAGGGCCCCTCATCGATAAGGCATCGACTCTCTCACGGGGCATTCCCACCTTCAAAAGATCATCTGGAAGCGAGAGCTTTCGCTCGCCAGTGATTAATTAGTGCCTTGTGAACGACTGGGGAAGGAGGTGGCCGGTAAATGCGAGAGCAATTAAATCCGCAGTGCCCGAACGCCTCCGACCCCTCTCCCGACACATCGATCTCCCTCGGCAGCCTCTGGGGTGGGTTGAGCCGGGCTCGTATCCCCCAGGCATCGGGGAAAAAATGACTTTTCCCGGGCTGGGAAGCGCTGCTGGCTCTCGGTGCAGGCGCAGCGGCCGGCTCGGAGCTCCCCTGCCAAACGCGATGGGTTCATTCCCCGCTGTTTGCGAACGAGAGGGATGGAACAAGGTAGGAGAGCGAGGGAAAACCCTCCGCTGGCTTCCCTTGATGAACTGAGCTAATTTCTCTCTTAATGGTTAGCTCCGGAGCTGAATGTGAGGCTTTCCTCCTGCACAGCAAACCCTCTCCCACACACAGACAAATAGGCTGAATATTTAATTGGAATTCCTCACACCTACAGGGTAAAGCCTTGTCAGTAGAAATAGAGCCCATCGCCAGCTGGCATCCCCGCACGCCACCCACCTTCGCTCGGAAAAAGAAATCCCTCCCCGTCCTCCCCTCCTTCTCCACACACCCACGGCCCCCCCTCCAGGATCTGCCCCCCGCTCCCGGGATGCCCCCTCCGGGATCGGGGCGCTGTGGGAGGGTGCCCGGGCAGCGCCCGGCCCAACAGGTTCTCCCGGGAGGAGATTCCCGTGTCCCGTCCCCTGCCGGGCGCTGCCCTTGGCCGGAGCAGCCCCACGGGGATGCCCCAAGGAACGCCCCCCCGGGAAAGTGGGGACCCCAGCGCGGTGCCAGGCGGGTGGCAGGGGACCGGGAGCACCAGAGGGCACTGCCGGGCTGTCCATCCGTGCCATGCCAGGGCGGTGAAACGCCGGGAGAAGCAAATCCCAGACCTCCGGAGCATGGCCTGGGTGGAGGCTGGCAGAGGGATGTGGAACCCCCCTGTTTGCCAGCCCCGGAGCCCCCCAGGTGACAAAATCACAGCTTCCACTCCCAAAAACGACTCTTCCTCCTGTCCCCGCTCTGTCCTGGCTGCTGTGGGATGTGATCCATGTGGGAGCAGTGCCGTGGGATGCGGGAGCCGAAGCCCTGCCCTCAAGGTGCCCCTCCTGGGGGGGTTCTGGGGTCTCCCTTGGGGCTGCAGGTGCTGTAACCCAGCCCAGAGGAATCCCCCAAATCAGATTTTCCAGGGATGGATGAAGCGGGAGGAGGAAGGAGTCACCCCGTGCCCTCCCATGCACCAGGGGACCACCCGGTGCCGAGGCAGAGCGTGGCACTGTCCCTGTGGTGGCACTGTCCCTGTGGTGGCACTGTCCTTGTGGTGGCACTGTCCCTGTGGTGGCACTGTCCCTGTGGTGACACTGTCCCTGTGGTGGCACTGTCCCTGTGGTGGCACTGTCCCCCTTATCTCTGGGAAGGTGAGGGATGGGGCTGGATTTGGGGTGGAGTGGGAGCAGTGCAGGGAGTGGTGCGGAGCTGCTGGGGACAGGGATGTTCCATCCCAATTCTTCCCGACCCTCGGGATTACCAGGATGGAGGAGCTGCTGGGGACAGGGATGTTCCATCCTGGTTCTTCCTGACCCACGGGATCATCAGGATGGAGGAGCTGCTGGAATGGCCCTGCCTGTGCTGCCCCTGCCCCTTCCCACCTTCATCCCGTGGGGGAGTTCTGGCTCCAGAGCATCCCTGGGCAGAGAGCTGGCTTTGATTCTCGGGGAAAAGGCTCCTTTGAGGGATGTGGAACCTCCTGGCGGAGGATGAGGAGGAGGAAGGCACTGGGTCATGACCCCTGGGAGACTCCAGCACCGTGCTCTGCCTTTCATGCTCTGGACTCTGCCTGGGAGAGCAGCGCTTGTATCCCCCTCATCCCCCCAAAAGCTCCTTTGCTTTCCCAAGGAATTGCTCTTTTCTCATCCCCCTCTTTTCCTTTCCTGCTCTTTTTCCCTCTCTCCTTCTCGTACCTCTCTCATCCCAGGTTTCAAAGACCCCCCCCCATCCATCCCCTGCAGGGACCTGCCACCATCTGCGGTTTTTCTTTTCCCTTTTCTTTTTTTCCTCCTCTTTTTAAAGTTTGCCGTGCCTTTGTCTTAACGAGCCAGGTTAAATATTCTGTAATCAGTGTAATAATACACCTGGACTCGCTCGCGAGATATCTGCCTTTTGTACTGCGACAGGACATTAATAGTAATTATTCTGCTTTGTAATTGGAGCTTTAAATACTAATTCAAACAGCCAGAGGAAAACCAATTAGTGCTAATTTATCTCTATGTGTTTTGGAGAGCCTGTGTCTGTCATACTGTGAAGAAATAGGTTGGTAATTAGTACAGTTGGGTGGTAGATAGAAGTAATTATCAGATTCTTTCATGTTCTTTAAAGCAAGGGGATAAAAAAAAAAAACAACTCGAAAGGCTGCATGACTCTTCCTTTCCGAGGAAGTTTGCACCTCGAAGGAAGGGCCCAGCCAGCGCCGGCTCCGCGCCACATTCCCGACATTCCCGATGTTCCCGACGCTCCTGCCTGGATCCGTGGGCACCTGGTGCCGTATGGAGCGGGATTGACCCCGGGAATGGGGTGCTGCGGGCATGGATGGAAAATCCCTGACCTCGTGTTGTGGTTCAGCTCGGGCAGGGCACGGGGGTGGCCTTGAGGTGACAGCAGTGACAAAGTGTCCGTGGCAGGAGGAGCTGCACCCTCGGGATGGTCCTGGGGCTGCTGTGTCCAGTTCTGAGGGGCTGGAGTGAATCCAGGGAAGGGAATGGAGCTGGGAAGGGGCAGCAGCCCCAGGAGAGGCTGAGGGAGCTGGGAAAGGGGCTCAGCCTGGAGCAAAGGAGGCTCAGGGGGGACCTTGTGGCTCTGCACAATCCCTGACAGGAGGGGGCTCAGGGCGGGTCGGGCTCTGCTCCCAGGGAACAGGGACAGGAGGAGAGGGAACGGCCTCAGGCTGGGCCAGGGGAGGCTCAGGGTGGACAGCAGCAGGAATTTCCTCATGGAAAGGGGGCTCAGGCCTTGGAAGTGCCCAGGGAGGTTTGGAGTGCCCATCCCTGGAGGTGCCCATGGAATTCCTGGATGTGGCACTCGGTGCCAAGGCGGGGATTGGGCACAGGTTGGTGTCGATGACCTTGGAAGGCTTTTCCAAGCCGAACAATTCCACGATTCTGTGACTCTGTAACCCCTGCATGTGAATCCAACTCGATTTGTTTGAGCCATGACTCCTGCTTGTGAATCCTGGCCCCACATCCATGGAACCAACCCCGTGCATTCAGAATCCTTCAATCCCAGAATGGTTTGGCTTGGGAGAGATCTTAAATCCCACCCCACCCCATGGGCAGGGACACCTCCCACTGTCCCAGGGTGCTCCAGCCTGGCCTTGGGCACTTCCAGGGATCCAGGGACAGCTGCAGCTCCTCTGGGAATTCCATCCCAGGCCCTCCCCACCCTCACAGGGAGGAATTTCTCCCATACATCTGAGCTAAATTTCCCATCTTTCCGTTTGAATCCACTACTCCTTGCCCTGGCAGTAAAATTCCCGATGAAAAGTCCCTCTCCCTCTTCCTTGGAACCCCTGAAGCTCTCCTGGAATGTGCTGGGAGAACAGAAAGTTGCTATTTGAGGCAGATCCTCCGTGCTTGAGCCATTCCTCACAAATTTCAGCCACACCTTGTGCTTTTGAGCCAGACCTGGAGCATTTAGGGGGACACTTGTGGTCAAACAGCTGCTGTCCCCCTCATCCCTGTCCCCACCACCTCTTCCCGGCTTTCCCTTCCCTCCCCAGGAGGAAGCAGCAGGTTCCTCGAGGACACCAGGGCCTGTCACACGCTGCTCTTTTTATTTTTCCACTCCTTGGATGAGAGGATCTCGAGGTTTTCAGTGTGGGGAGGATTTATTTGTGGTTACTTCGATCTCCCCCCACCTCCACCCAAGTTGTGCTATTAAAAAAATAAATTAATAATTCATGGAGTAGTCGTTCCCCCCCCCCCCATCAGGAATTTGAGCCAGACCAGGAGTGCAGCAGGATCTGCAGGAATTCATTCATGGCCCATTCTGTGTTTCCTTTCCCCTTTAAAACCCCAGTGGAGTTACCTTGGTAATAATAAAGTGCACGATTCCAGGAGGGAGGGAACAGGTTCTTATTTGGATTAAACGGATTTCTCCTCCTCCCCTCTTTCACCCTTTTTTATTCCTGCCAATTTTTTAAAAAAAAAAAATTTGTTTAGGGGGAAGAAAAAAAAAAATTATAAGCAAATGTTAACGCTGGAAAGGGGGGGGAAAAAAGCACATTTTTTTTTTACCAGGGAGGGGAGAAAATGCCTTTGGAAGTGTTCTATGCAAAGAGATGCTGGGGGGCACGATATATCAAAGAAAATATAATACACCCAGGTTAAAACTAATGATTGCCATATAATTAGATGTGAAGCATTGTGCTATAAATGTGTATTCTTCAGCGTGCTGTGATTTTACTGTAAAAGAGAGAGAGAGAGAGAGAAAGAAAGACAGAAAAACACAGAACCCAGCAACATACTATAAAAAGCACTCTGTTGACTTTTCGGCTGTTTAGTATTCCTTGCCCGTACTCCCCCGGGAGTATGTAATTAGTGCTTTATGAAGAGTGCATTTAAAGCAGTTTAATATTCACCTCATTCAGTCTGAAACAATGTGATCAGTGCTTAGACAAATCACTGCTCCTCACTGACATCCTCTGTCAGAACATTACCTCTGAAAAGACCTTTCAAGAGGCTCCGATGTTAATTAGTTGTCTGTCATGGATAAACAGAGCAGTGAGCAGAAGGGCTGCGCCAGGCCACAGACACACAGGGAAATACTGGGAATGTTGTGGGATTTTTTTTTTTTTCTTTTTCATCCTCTCTCTCTCTCTCTCTCTCTCTCCTCCTTTTCGTGAAAATTCCTGGCGTTCTCCCCCGGCTTTGCGGAGTTTGGTGTGGCCTGGAGTGGAGCCTGGGGTTTCCCGGGGTTGGGTGAAATCCTTGGGATGCTGAGCTGGGCTGGCACTGCCAGAGAGGGGCTGGGGGATCCCAAATGGATCCAGGAACATCCTCGGCTCTGGCTGGGCACCAGCCAAAGTGGGAACATCCCAGGGCTATGTCCCACTGATACATCCCAGTGCTGTATCCCAGTGCCATATCCTAGTGCTATATCCCAGTGCCATATCCTAGTGCTATATCCCAGTTCCATATCCCAGTCCCATATCCCAGTCCCATATCCTAGTGCCATATCCTAGTGCTATATCCCAGTTCCATATCCCAGTCCCATATCCCAGTGCCATATCCTAGTGCTATATCCCAATTCCGTATCCCAGTTCCATATCCCAGTCCCATATCGCAGTTCCATATCCCAGTCCCATATCCCATTTCCATATCCCAGTCCCATATCCCAATTCCGTATCCCAGTGCCATATCCCAGTTCCATATCCCAGTTCCATATCCCAGTGCTATATCCCAGTTCCATATCCCAATGCCATATCCCAGTTCCATATCCCAGTCCCATATCCCAGTGCCATATCCCAATGCCATATCCCAGTTCCATATCCCAGTGCTGTCTCCCAGTCCCATATCTCAGTGCCATATCCCAGCGCCATATCCCAGTTCTATATCCCAGTGATGTATCCCAGTTCCATATCCCAGTTCCATATCCCAGTCCCATATCCCAGTTCCATATCCCAATTCCATATCCCAGTCCCATATCCCAGTGCCGTATCCCAGTCCCATATCCCAGTTCCATATCCCGTTTTCACATCCCAGTCCCATATCCCAGTGCAATATCCCCGTTCCATATCCCAGCCCTGCATCCTGGACCCGTGTCCCTGTGCCCTATATCCCAGGCCTACATCCCAATATTGCATCCCAAACCCACATCCCAGTGCTGAATCCTGGCTCTGCATCCCAATATTGCATCCCAACCCTGCGTCCCAAACCTGCATCCCAGTCCCAAATGTGTATCCCAGTCCTGCATCCCAGCTCTGCATCCCAGTTTTCTGCCCCCAAAGGGGGCCTTTAGCCATCCCAAGAGACTCTTCCCGCTTTCCATCCTGTGTAAAATGCTGCACAACAGCGCTCACCTCATCCCACCTGCTCCCAGCTTTAATTTCCCAGGAAAACCCAGCAGATTTGGGGCCTCACCATGCATCGCTCATCCCAATCCAGCCACATTCCTGCAGGATGCTCCTCCTGCTACCTGTGGGCTTCCAGCCCTGATTCCTCCTTCCCTGGAGCAGCTCCTTCCCTGTGTGCATCCCTGAGTCCTCCTTCCCTGGAGCAGCTCCTTCCCTGTGTGCATCCCTGAGTCCTCCTTCCCTGGAGCAGCTCCTTCCCTGTGTGCATCCCTGAGTCCTCCCCATGCTCTCCTGCACATTCCCGGTGTCCCCTGGTGGGTTCAAGGTGGATCCAAGGCCCTGGAGCTGCTCCCAGCTCTGCTCATGGCTCCTCCAGGCTCCGTGGTGGGGATTGAGGACTGGGAGCCGCAGGAATTCCATTCCCAGACCCCACCTGGCAGCTCCCAGGTTCTTGGGAGCCAAATCCAGCAAATCCAACACTTCCCAGGGCCGGGGAAGCCGCTGGCTCCTCGCTGAGGGGTTTAAGGGGCAGCAGACGAGGCTCAGCGCCGTCCTTTCCCTTTGGGAAGGAGCAGACACGGAATGCTGCTCCCTCTCCTCCTGGGAATTGCAACCAAGGCTTAAAACCTTGGGTGGGTTTAGGGGGGAGCCCCCCACCCCCCGTGTGGGGTCTAACACGTGCACATCCCCATCCTGCAGCGGGAACACACGGAGCATCCCCAGAGGACGCCTTCCCGAGCCTCCAAGCACCCTCCAGCTCAGGGTTTTTTCTCCCTTTCACTCCCTTCTGCAGCAGTTTGTTTCCCTGGCTCTCTTAGTCACGAAGGTGAGGCCCTGACAGAGACACAGACATCAAAAACAAGAGGTGATGAAACGCCGGGAATAATTAAGTTGCACTAAATCACCGGCCCCGGCTGCCAGGGAGCTCGGGAAAACTGGAGCACCACGGAGCCGAGTTATTATTATTATTATTAATAATCACCAGCACCCTCGTGAACAACAGCCTATTTTGCACCCATTTTTTGGGGAAGGGGTTTGGGATGGGGAGAGAACCTCCAGCGTGGGGGGCAGGAGGGTGAGGTGTGCTCCTGCACTGCACATCCCAGGATTGTTCCACACCAGAACCTTGGACACAGCAATTCTTGGGGGGATTTTTCCACACCAGAACCTTGGGCAGTGCAATTTTTGGTAGATTTTTCCACACCAGAACCTTGGGCACAGCAATTTTCAGGGATTTTTTCAGAACTTCGGGCACAGCAATTTTTTGGTAGATTTTTCCACACCAGAACCTTGAACACAGCAATTTTTGGGGGGATTTTTTCAGAACTTCGGGCACAGCAATTTTTGGTAGATTTTTCCACACCAGAACCTTGAACACAGAAATTTTTGGGGGGATTTTTTCAGATCTTTGGGCACAGCAATTTTTGGGGGGATTTTTTCAGAACTTCGGGCACAGCAATTTTTGGTAGATTTTTCCACACCAGAACCTTGGGCACAGCGATCTTTTGGAGGGATTTTTCCACTTCCAAAGAGTGTGGATGCTGCAGGCGAGACCTGGGCTGCAGACGGGCGAATCCACGGAGCTCCGGCGCACGGGAATTAAGGATTTAGCTGGGAGTTAGCTCGGCATTGTCAGGGAAATAAAATTTTACCGGCCCAGATCCATCCCTGGGCCTCCGGCACGGTCCGGGCTGAGCCCAGAGCAAGTCTGCTCCCGCCACGGATCCTCCACGCAACCCCGGGCCTTACGTAAGGGCAGCTTTATCCCTTCCATCGGGGCCCAGCCTGCAGCTCCCGTTCCCAGTGTGTGGGTGAGCCGCTCGCCCCGGGCTGGGAATTGCACAGCTCCTGCACCTCTGCCTTGCTCCACGCATGCAAGCGGCTGCAATTCCCGACGGGCAGCTGATAGCAAGGCCAGGCTGGCAGCCCTGGCCTCTGTGGGGTGTTTGGGATGTGTTTCCCTCGCATGCCACCGGGATTCATCCTTGGGAATGCTTGGGAAGGGGTTGGAGGTGCAGGATTTGCTGCCCTGCAGCCTCTGCTGGGGGCTCACCTTGGTTATGTGATTTAAGGCCCAGGTGTCGCTGCTGGAGGTGCTGGTGGAAGGGATGCTCCAACTCCCGAAAATTTGGGATGTCACTGGGATTTCTGAGGAGAGAAAAGAGATTTTTATGCAAAGATTCCTTCTGCAATGAACGCTGGGGCGGTGGCTTTACCTCGCACGGCTTTAGGGTCTGATCCCGCTTGGCTCCGTCCCTGCAAGAGCCCAGACAGATTTAAGGTTTGGGGCTGATTTCAGGGGCCACGTGGCCGTGGGTAAAGCCCAAGCCCCAATTCCCACCGCCGTTCCCACCAAATTTCATCAGGAAAACCGTCCAGACCCGGTCAAAATCCTCCCTGGCGGGGTAAACCCGAGGGTGTCGAAATTTGGGAGAGCTGTAAATCTCGTGGGTTTGTAAAATCTTTAAGCCTCCGTCTGCAACGCGCAGGTAAACCTTTAATTCCCTGACAATGCCGAGCTAACTCCCAGCTAAATCCTTAATTCCCGTGCGCCGGAGCCCCGTGGATTCGCCCGTCTGCAGCCCAGGTCTCGTCTGCAGCATCCACACTCTTTGGAAGTGGAAAAATCCCTCCAAGAAATTGCTGTGCCCAAGGTTCTGGTGTGGAAAAATCCCCCCAAAAATTGCTGTGCCTGAAATTCTGAAAAAATCCCCCCAAAAATTGCTCTGCCCGAGGTCCAGGCGCTGGAAAAACCCATCAAAATAATTACGTCCAAAGTTCTGGTGCTGGAAAAATCTCCCCAAAAATTGCTGTGCCCAATGTTTTGGTGCTGGAAAAATCCCACCAAAAAATTGCTGTGCCCAATGTTTTGGTGCTGGAAAAATCCCACCAAAAAGTTGCTGTGTCCAAGGTTCAGGTGCTGGAAAAATCCCACCAAAAATTGCTCTGCCCAAGGTTCAGGAGTTGGAAAAATCCATCAAAATAATTATGTCCAAGGTTCTGGTGCAGGAAAAATCCCCCCCAAAATAATTATGTCCGAGGTTCTGGTGCTGGAAAAATCCACCAAAAATTGCTGAGCCCAAGATTCAGGTACTGGAAAAATCCATCAAAATAATTATGCCCAAGGTTCTGATGCCAGAAAAATCCCCCCAAATATTGCTGTGCCCAGTGTTTTGGTGTTGGAAAAATCTCCCCAAAAATTGCTGTGCCCAAGGTTCTGGTGCCAGAAAAATCCCCCCAAAATAATCATTTCCAGGGTTCTGGTGCTGGAAAAATCCCCCAAAATTGCTGTGTCCCAAATTCTGGGGCTTTTGCTCTTGATCAAAACCTCTGAAATGCTTTTACACCTTCTTAAAATCAGAAATCACGATGGATCCTGCATCCCTGCAGTGTCCAGCACCCGCCCTGAGGTCACAGCGTGCAGGGGAACGGGGGAAAACCACCAAAATTTGGGGTTCCAACCCTTGTGAAACACATTGGACGTGACACATGGGAACGATCCCGTCGCTGCTCCGGCCTCCCCAGCAGCTGCTGACAGATTTTCCCCCCGATCCAACCGGATCCGATCCCGGTTAGGGATGGGGACAGGGCGCAGCTGCGGGGCCCCGTGCAGGTGGAGGGGACGCCGAGGAGCCCGACGGGTTTGGGAGCTCGTCAGCCCCGTGATGACAGCCAGGCTGGGATCTCGGGATTGGGATTGCTCCACGTGGGTCCCAGGACATTTCCCAACCCGGAGAAACCTGTACGGACGACCACCCTTTTCTTAGGCAATTTTCCTGACTCAAGATCCCATCCCAAACCAGCGGGAGATGGATCTCTGCTGCCTCTTGCATCACAGCTCCATCCAAACTGGTTTTCCCATTTATCCACCTTCCAGTGATTTTTTTTTTTCCGCCTTTTTTTTTTGGGGTGGCCGTGGGTGATGTTGACTGTTCAAGGGGGGTGTTTGGTGCTGGCTTTCCTTGGATGGGGATCTGAGCCCATCCAGCACAGATGAGCCAAAATCGTGGATTTCAGGTCACAATTCTTGAGGAAAGGGAAGGGAATGATTCCTTTTGGAACAGGGCGGGTGACACACAGGGAGGGACTGTCCAGAAGCCTTTTATTTTAATATTAGTGGCCCAAATATTCCATATTATTTTTATTATATTTTAATATTATTTTATAATATTTTATATTATTTTTAGAATATTTTATATATTAATAACATTTTGTCTCGTTCTTATATTTTTGTATTATTTTATAATATTTTATAATATTTTATAATATTTTAATAATATTTTACAATATTTTTATAATATTTTAATAATAATTTTATAGTATTTTTATACTATTTTAATATTAGTGGCCCTGGAGCAAATCCAGAGGACAACGCCGTGTTCATCCCTTAGGATTTAGAGATGATTTCTGAAGGGTGAATATTTTTTATAGAGGTTTGAGAAATTGCCGATTTATTTCAGTGCCCAACAAATCACAGAACTGTGGAATATCCTGAGCTGGAAAGGACCCACCAGGATCAAGGACGATGATCCCAGTGGGCTAAAAACTCTTAATTACACATCCCAAATAAAACAGAAGAATCCGCCGTGATCTCCACCTCGTCCAACCCACTCATAAATTAATTTTTGGGGTCTCGGGCACCACCCGCCGCCACCTCACCTGGGTCCTGCCAGGTGCTGCGCCAGGTCCCGGCAGCTGAAGGGTTACTCAGCCCCATCTGCTCAGCTCCCCATTTCACAAGGGCGGGTTTGGAGTTTTACTACAAGTTTCAGACAATGAAGGTGTGTCTGCGCTCCGAGCCTCGTTTGCCCGTTGTGTAGGCGTCGGGTTCAGCGCCGTCTTGTCAACACTTGAATATGTTGAGCATCACTCACGGGGCATTCTGTAAGAAACCTATTAAGTTAATTACCGAGGCTGTGTGTGTGTGTGAGAGAGAGAGAGAGAGAGAGCGTGTGCTGCTCCTGTAAAAAATTTGGCTTTCTTCGTTGCAAGACACTTGTGATGCAAGCCCCGGGCTCTCGGTGTGATGACATCTCGTCTGCTGCTGTAACTGAGCCGGGGCTCGGGCGAGCCGCCTGCGAGGGAGGGGGGTCACGGCGGGACCCCCTGCTCGTCCCACCCCAACACCGGGACCTGCTGCGGTGTCCCTGAGGGGGATTTGGGGTGTAAATCCCCGGATCTGTGGGGTTTGAGCTCAGAGCTGCGTGGGGGTAGTTTGAGCATCTCTGTGGGGAAGAGCAGCTCCTGTTGTTGGTGTTTTGTTTCTGCTCCATCCAGATTCTTGGGGAGAACGCAGTTCCGCAGGGTTGTGGAGTGGTTTGGGTTGGAAGGGACCTTAAAACTCATCCCATTCCACACCTTCCACCAGAGCAGGGTGCTCCAAACCCTGTCCAACCCGGCCTTGGACACTCCAAGGATGAGGCAGCCACGGCTCCTCCAGGAGACCCCTTGGTTTGGGAAGGGAGCTGGGAAGAGACCTCTTGGTCTTTATATTTGCACCACCACCCACAAGCATCCCAAAATAATCCGGGCTGGAGTTGGGCGGCTATTTTGGGGTGCTGGGAGGTCCGAGAATGGTTTGGGAAGAGGATGGAGCAGAAAGAGGCTCCTTGAGGGGGACACCCCCTGTGTTTCTGCTCTCCCCGCTTCCCACCAGCTTCTCCAGCGCCTTTTCACCCCCTTGGGGAAGGAGCTCTGGGTCTCCTGGAGGGGAGCAGGGCTGCTGGAGTAATGTCAGAGCTCTGGGGAAGGAGCTCCGGAGCTCCTGGAGGGGAGCGGGGTTGTTGGAGCGATGTCAGAACTCCGTGAGGAGCAGCACGTGCTGCCCCAGCCCGGCCACCCCTTCCCGGTTTTTCCCCCCATCCCTTCCCAGCCCGGCTGGAACGGGGCCGCCTCGCGCTTCTCCGCCCCCAAAACAGGTTAAAAAAACCCGAATTTTTCCCTCTCCGGAGCCCGAGCCAGGGCAGGGAGCGGGGCGAGCGCTGGCTCCCGGCTCCCGAGGTGTGGGGTTTTTTTTATTTTTTATTTTTGGGAGGCGCACGGGGCATTGCACAAACAGCCCCCGGCGCTTGCACGCGCCCCAGGTAGGGCGGCTCGGCCCCCTCCTTGCAGCATCCCACGGGAGCCCGGATCCGGTGGACTTTTATGGAAGAAAGGGAAGTCCATGGCACCGCCGGAGCGGCTTTGGCAGGCGAGCAGCAGCAGCAGCAGCGCTGTCGTTAACCCCTCGTCCTCCTCCTGCTGCTGCGGTTGCGGTTTTTTTTTGGGGGGGTCAGCAGCTCCTCTGCGGCTCTGCCAAGAATCTGCGGACCATGGGATGCTCAGCAGCCAAAAAACTCCATAAAAATGTGGTTTTGGCTCCTCCTCATCATCTAAATCGGTGCAGAGCTCTCCTCAGCATCCCATCCATCCCGAGCACCCCCTCCCCGAGCAAAATCCCAGGCAGGAGGGAAAAGTGAGGAAAACTTCGTGCTGCTCCAGAGAAAAGACTTTTCCGGTTGGACTTTCTCCGGTCCCAAGGGCAGCTCTGGACTCTCCCTGCGAGTGCTGCCAATTCCAGCCGTCAGGAAGCGGCGTGGGGGGGGTTTTGGGGGAGCGGCGAGGCCGAGCCCGCGGCCGCCCGGATGCTCTGGCAGGGCCCGGACAGCGCGGTCCCCTCCCGGCGGGGGCTGTCGTCATCGGGGGCGAAAAAGGAGAATTTTTGACCAGAGGAAGGAAGGGAAAAGCAGGGAAAAAAAAAAAAAACACCCCAAAAAAAGCCCAGAGGGATAAATGAGCCCCCCCAAGCCCAGGCTCCTGCTCCCATCAGATTAGGGAAGCCGAAATAGCCAAATTGGCCCAGAGCGGGAGCAGGACTGGCACGCGCGGGCTTTGATCCGCCCCCGCGCCCGGGAAGGTGCCTGGGACCGGGATCAGACACCCCAGGGAGGAGGAATTTGCAGGGGAGGATTTTGCGGCGTGTGCGAGCACCCCCGGACCCCCGGCAGCCCCCCCTAGCCCGGCTGTGGGGTGGGATTTGGTGTCCGTGTGGGAGCTGCGGGGAGGGATGGGCTCAGCGTCCGACCCCAAATCCCACCAGGATCTGTTGGTGGTCATGGCTGGGTGCAACCCCCAAAGATCCCCCAAAGCACGGCCAGAAAGTGCAGGGAGGGGATTCTTCACCATCTGTCCCGCTCTGGGGAGACCCCACCTGCAGCTCGGGGTCCCAAATGTCACAAGGACGTGGAGCTGCTGGAATGAGTCCAGAGAAGAGCATGGAGCTGATCCAAGGGCTGGAGTCCCCCTGGACCCAGGCTGGGAGAGCTGGGAATGTTCACCTGGAGAAGGGAAGGATCCAGGGAGAGCTCAGAGCCCCTTGCAGGGCCTAAAGGGGCTCCAGGAGAGCTGGAGAGGGACCGAGGACGAGGGATTGAGGGACAGGACACAGGGAATGGCTTCCCACTGGGAAAGTAGAGATTGAAATGGGATTTTGAGAAGGAATTCCTCCCTGGGAGGGTGTTGAGAGGCTGGGCTGGAATTCCCAGAGAAGCTGTGGCTACTCCATCCCTGGAAGTGTCCAAGGCCAGGTTGAGCACCCTGGGACAGTGGGAGGTGTCCCTGCCCATGGCAGGGGCGGCACTGGATGGGTTTAAATCCCTTCCCACCCAACCCATTCCATGATTCCCTCCTGGCCGTGCCTCACCCAGGGATGTGTGGTTCCCATGTGAGGGCCCGAGGCCCAGGTGCCCCAGGGCCGTGGTCATTGCTGGTGACCACAGCCCGGACAGTGGCAGCACTGGGAATGTGCCCCTGCTTCCCAACCACCAAAGGAAATTATCCCGGTCCCCAAAGGCGACACAGCAGCAGAGCCTCCCCGGGGACACATCCCAAGGGAAGGTTCCAGTGCAGGCTCCGCTCTCATCCGCACAGAATTCAGGCTACGGGCCTTTAAATGACTGAATTAGGCAAAATTTGGTGTTTCTCCAAGAATCCTCCGGAAATCTGCTGCTGGAAAAGCAAACTCATCTTAAAGCTACACGCACGCAGGGCGAGCAAGTTTTCCACTCTCAAGGACTGGGATGGAAAAGACCTTTCCAGTCCTGCCCAGCCCTTTTCTCAGGCCAGGTCAAGCTTGTTCCTCGTGCTGGAATCTCAGGGGCTTTGTGGAAACCTCTCGTAGTTCACCTTTCCCGGGAGTTTTGAGTGTTTTGGGGATGCCCCATCAGAACTGGGGGTGATGGGGGAGCACTGAGGGAGCCCAGATCCATGGGGTGGATGTGGGGAGATCCTGCTGGAGCTCCTGAGCTGGTGACAAAGCCCAGGGCACCAAACCCAGGCGTGGTCTGGGGTAATGGGTGTCACGAGTGGCATTTGAGCGGTGCCACCGTCACAGTAAGGGGCACAAAGCGCCCTCCTCCTTGTGCCCCTCATGCCTGAGCCATCCTCATCCCTCCCTCCTCCTCCTCCAGATCCAGCACCGCTTCCCACCCCAGCGGAGCAGCGTCCCACCGAGGAGGCGGAGGATGCTCCAGGGGGGTCCTGGCCGGATCCTGAGCCGGATAAATCCCAGCCCAGCCCTCCCCTGGCCGGGCCAGCCGCGGGCCAGTGGGTCAGGATGATTCATCCGGCAGCCAGCTCCGCCGGGAGCTCGCCCGGAATTGCGACACCGTGGGGCTGTTAAAGGCAGCCAGCGCCGAGCCCGGCATCCACGCAGCTTCCTAACACACCCCTGGGGTTGCTATCAACATCCCTGTTGTTCTTAGCGATCGCATCCATCATTTATCATCCCGGCTTTACAACAGAGGCGCAGGGGCCGGGAGCCGGGGTGTGACCGCGCGGGACGCGATTGAAGCTCCCCGAGAGGGGCTTTGGGGTGCAGCCTCCCCCCGACTCCCCGGGGTCCAGAGCGCGGCCAGCAGGGAGTGCACAGCCCCTTCCATAGCCTGGTGCAACCTTCATTTATTCAGCCATCATTTTATTCAGCCATCATTTTAGTCAACTTTCCTTTTATTCAGTCTCCATCTTACTCAACTTTCTCGCTTCAACAAAGCCCTGGTGCTTCCCTGCCGGGGATGCGGAGGGAAGGGGTAGCAGGGGAATTCCTCCGTGGTTTCTTGGCAAAGCCACCGGCCTCGACTCCCAAATCCAGCGCTCCCACCCACACCAGGAGTGTCCTGGCAAAGCCACGTTTCCCGTGCCCTCCCACAGCAGCTCGGCTGCACTTTTGGGAAGGGAGCCCAGCATCCTGCATCCCATTCCTCGCCCCCCTCCCCCAGCTGCCTCCGCAATCCCGCAGGTGTTTTATAAAAAAAAACCAAACGAAAACAACAAAATCCCTCTCCTTTTTCAACACAAATGTTTTGTCTGAGGTTTCAAAACCCTCCCGGTGTCATCACAGCCTCCGCCCCGCTGGCTCGGACCCCTCACCTACATCCTGCAGGAAAGGTGCAGATGGGCACAGCAGCTGTGCCAGCAACGCCTAAGCCGGGCTGGGATCTGTCTCTCGCTGGAAATGCACCCAGCAGAGCCTCCCTCTTTGCACCGGGAGATTCTGGAGCTGGCAATGCCGTCCTCGGGCTGCCAGGAGGGAGGCAGGAGCCCGGGAAGGTCCCTGCCAGGGATGGTTCGGGTTATGGAGTGCAGGGTTTTGTCTCTAGATTAAAAAAAAAAACAAAACCTTGCAAAGAGCCAGGCACGGAGGTGATTTATGTTTATTTTGCTCAGTTAATAACCCGTGGCACGTCCTCGCCTGCGGCGTTAGGGTGGATCAGACAAAGCTGCATTTAAATTACGACCGTGCCCGATATTTATTTTTTAATATATTTTTATGGTGGCCCTCCCCATTTATCGTGAGCTAGAAAAATGTCCGGGCCGTGCCAAGAGCCACTTAAAAATACTAAAGGCTGTAGGGGTAAATCCTTGGAGTTCAGACCCTGGAAAAGTGGGAGAGGCTCTTCAGATCCGTGTTGGAGCGGTGACATCCCTGGGCCTGCTCCAACCTGAGCCTCCCAAGGGAACTCAGGGGTGACAAAGGGACCTCAGCAAGTTTTCCCAGGAGTTCTGATGAGCCTCGGAGAATTTTTTGGGATGAGGGTGTGCAGTCAGTGTTGGTCAATGCCTGCTGGAATTGGGTGTCCTGGCATGATTTTAGGGTCAAAATCACCCAGTTTTGGTGCTTGTGGCTGTGTCAATCCCCAAACAGACAAATCCATCAGCTGTGAGAGCCCAACCCACCCAGGTTTAGCTTTCCTGAGGTTCTGAGAAGTTCCCTGTAGAAGGAAAAGTACCTTTCCCACTCATTTCCTGCCTGGATGTGGCTCGGATCATGGTGGTTTATCAGTTTTTCTGGTGCAGACTGACAGAGCGAGTCAAGTATCACCTTGGATGTGGTGAAATTCCACGAATATAGAATTTAATAAATTAAAATAATGGCATTTGGCTCTCGGGGTCGGTGGACTGGACATTCCTGGGGCCTGTCAGAAGAGCAGGAGGCTTTGGAGGGAGGATCAACTCCTGTTCTTAACACGCATGGGAAGCAAAGTGCCCGGGCAATGAGGATCCAGAGGGAAGTTTGGATGGAGATGTGGGGTGCCTGTGTTTTGGAGCAAGGAAATTCTGGGAATCATTCCTGCCTCAGGCCCAGGATGGCCTGGCCACATCTCCAGCTGTGCCCGGGGAGTGAAACTGGCTCCGAGCACAAAGCCAGGGCCCTGAGTCATCCCAGGATCCAGGAACTGGGGCTGCGGGGAAGCACCAGAGCAGGAGGCTGGGGAGAAGGTTTGGGGTTGGGAAAGCTGGGCTGGCTCCAGCAGGAAGGGGAGGTTTCCCTGGATTTGGGGTGTGCTGGGATCCAACCTCTGTGGGGTCTCGTCCCTGTGTTAAGTCATTCCCTGCCCTGGGAATGCTGTCAAAACACTTTGGAGTAATAGAGCAGCCAGGAGAGGCCATTCCCGAGGACGCCTTTCCCATCTTGGCTGGAGGTGACTTTCCCACCCTGGTTTTTTCCTGAACTCTTTCTGTGTTTCTCCGTACTTTCTCCCAGTTTCTTTCCCGACGCACAGAGCCCACGACAACCCAGTGGCACAGCAAGGCTGGCATAACGAGATGTGACATTTCCCATCACGAAAGGACTCTCAGGGTCGGGACTGACAGGCTCCTTCGGGCACCAAACCCCGGCTTGGCGGTGCCGGGTGGGCTGGAGCCGCGCCGGCAGCGAGAGGGCCGGGGTGGCGTGGGCGAGCCGGGGCCGTGCGGGAGCGTCCCGTGCCCCAGATCCAGCACCAGGATCCCGGTGGGAGCGAGCTGCTGTGCGAACAGGCGGGAAATGCCAGAGTTTGGGAGTGCTGGGAGCCGGCCGGGCCCGGCCCTGCTCTCTCCTGGCCTCCCTGCGCGCGGGGATAATCGGAGGGAAGAGTTTCTCTTGGATCGGCTGTTTGCTCACATGCTTTTTGTTGGAAAGCGGGACGAGCCTGGATGTTTCTGGGAGCTGGGGGAGGAGTGGTCCTCCCCACCACTGCTGGCTTTGGTGGGGAGGAGGAAACCCCAAACCCTTCACCTTCCTCCGCAAGGACACGGCGGAACAGCTCCGTATCCACCTGCAATTAGCATCCCATCCCTTCATTCCCCGTTCCAGCCTCCGCTCCGCTGGCAGGGAAGCTGCCTTGCCATCCCAGCGGCTCTGCCCTTCCCGGGATGCTCCCCTGCGCTCGCTGAGCCAATTCCTCCATCCTGACCTCATTACAAAGATCACAGGAATTGAGGAGAACAAATCTGGGCTCCCGCTGGGCCGGCTTTGAAGCCGCTCGGCCCCGTCAAGCCGCGAGGAGCGGCGCAGGAGGAGCCCCGGGTGTTTGGGATCAGCTTTTCCCCTCGGATAATTGTTGGTTAAGGCCGGGCCGGCCCCTCGGCTCTTCCCATGGGATGCAGCCCCCGCACCTGCCCGAGCCCCCCCACCCCGGTGTCCCGGGGTCCCCGGGGCGGGGTTGGGACGCGCTCCCGGCGAGGCAGGAGCAGCCCAGCCCTGCTCGGCTGCACTTCCCTGGGTCCCATCCGTCATCTGTTTGTCCTGGTGCCCTGCCAGCGATTGTGCCGATTCCCACACCCACTTTCCATAACCCTCCGTCCTCGCCCGGGCGAATCGCTGGCGAGAGCTCGCCACCCATCCCTTTCCCTTCCCCTCCTCTCCGATGGGATCAGACACGTTCTGGAGAGGGGGAAGAGAGGGAAGGGGGTGAAAAGAAAACAAAAAGATCAAGAGGAAAACACGACGTGACTCACTGCCTTTAATTTATTTGTGTTTATTTATTTATTCATCCCCCCCCACGCTCCGCTGCGACGTGCAGGCCGCACCGAGGGCTGGCCGGGAGCTTTCCAGGGAGCCTCGCTCGGTGCCCAGGGCACCAGGAATGAGGGCACCAGGAATGAGAGGGATAAAATTTCCCACTCTTCTGGCCGAGGAAAAGATCGCGGAGAGCAGCTCCTGGCGCTCGAACTGCGCGGCGCAGATTTTTCAATCTGCCCAGGTCTCTGCACGAGCATCCCGTGCCCCGCCAGCTCTCGACACCACCCGGCACAGACCGGAGGGTGGGAATATCTCATTCCGCCTCCTACACCGTGTCCTCGGCAGGGGAAAGAGAGAAAGAGGAGATAAAAGGCTGGGAAGCTCAAATGGTGTCATTAGGAACTATTAATGCTCTCATAAAAGGGCATTAATAAACGCGGCAGCTCATCAGTGTCCATTAGCTGCGCTCGTGGCAGGGATCTTTGGGAGCTGCCGGAGTGTGGTGCTCCCCTCGCCCTCACCGGCGTGTCAGCAAAGGGGAAAGGGGCTGGAGGGGGGGGTTATTCCTCCTACAAACCATTCCCTCGGCAAAAAACAAGGAGAAAATGTCACAGGGCGTCACACCCCACCTCTCCAATCCCTCCCGTATCCCGGCAGCCGTGCCCAGAGCTTGCTCCTTGCTCCCAGCGTAGCTGTTTACTATTAAAGAAGAAAAAAAAAAAAAAGGCAGGGTTTGGAGTGCTCATCCCGACTTTCTCCCTCCCGCCCTCTTCCTCTTCTCGCCTCTTAAAAAGGAGCTTTATCCTTTGACTCTCCCATGCCCGGGGCTAGCGAGGAACCCGCAGCATCTCGAGGCGAGCCGGCAGCCCACATCAGCGGGCAGGGAAGCAGGGAGGAGGCCCGGCCTCTCCCGATAAGCCCCTGGCAAAGCCAGGAATAGCAGCGCGGTCCCCGCACGGGAGCGTCCCTGCCAGGAGCGGAGAGGAACCCGCAGTCCCTGCCTTTGAAGAGCCGGGGCTGGCAGCCGGCCCGGATGAGCTCGGGATGAGCTCGGGATGAGCTCGGGATGCGCCGGCAGCTTCCCCCCGCCGGGCAGCGGCACATCTGGGGCAGCAGGCACAGCTGGAGGGCTTGGGCACATGTGCACATCTGGGCGGAGGAGGCGCCGGCCCGTGTGGGTGGGCTGGCGGTGCACATCTGGATGGGCGCTGTCGCGCATCTGCGCGGGGAGGGTGTGCGCATCTGGAGCGGGTGTGCGCATCTGGATGGCGCGGGTGTGCACATCTGGGCAGGGCCACACTGCAGCCCCGCGTGTCACCTCCGGCACCCCCGGGTGCTGCTCTCCTGACATCCCGCGCTCCGCCTTCCCCTCCCGCTGTGATCCCAGGCACCCGAACCTGCCCCAGTCCTCACTCATCACCTCCCTGCCATCGGGATATTTCGGCTCCGGCTGCCAGGGAGGCGAGCCAGCGTCGGGGAGCCGATATCCAAGGATCTGAGCGGGCTCTTGGCTCCCCGGTGACCTTTGGTGTGCCAGGGGCAGCTGGCAGGAGGCTGTCACCGGCCGTGACTCAGTGCGGGGCAGGTTCCCTTGGAGGGAAAGGGAAGCTTTGATCCCCGGGGAGCCGAGGCACCGAACCCTGTTCCCCGCGTGCACTTTTGCTGGGAGTTATCTGAGGCATCTTTTTTTTCGGGATAACAACTCCCAGGGCAGGTTAGGACGGAGGAGCTGTGGCAGGGGAGCGTGTGTGGGCAGGACTGGAATAACGGGTGCCGTAGGAGAGGATTTACGAGCGCTGGGAGGTTGGGAATGGCCGGGAATAGCACAGCAGGTCAGGGGTGAGGTGGGATGTGCAGGGCTGGGATGTGGATATCCCTTTGTCACCGATCCAGCCCCCACAGGATGCTCGGTGTCCCAGGAAAGCCTCCCTGCTCATCCAGGATGGGGATGGGGAGCCAGGCCTCTCTCTGCGAGCAGGAGTTTGTGTTGAGAGCAAAGCCAAAGCTTTGCCATGGGAATGCTGGTGGAAGTCACCACGATCCCACCTGGAATGGGCCAGCTCTTCCAAATTCCAGTGTGCAGAGCAGCATCGAGGCTTTTAAGGGAATTTTTGTGGCTTTCCCAGTGTGCCACAGCCTGGATCACTGGCCTGGATCTCCAGACCGTTGATGGTCTCTGTGTGCAGGTGACAGCAGTGTCACCTGTGTGCCACAGCACTGTGGATCGAGCCCCTAAATCCCAAACAGCCAAAGAAAATCCCGGCACGCTCCTTCCCACCCACCCCAGAGAAGTGGCCCCCAAATGATCTGTACAAAAAACGCACAAAATGTTGGAAGATGAATCCCTGGGGAGCAGTGGGCACAGCCGGGGTGGCACGAGGGCTCCATCCCCCCGCGTTTTTCTCCTGAGGATCCCAGTTTCCTCTGAATTCCCTCTTTTCGTCCTTTCAGGGTTCGGATCTGAGGGTTGGGAAGATCAAAGGGAAGGTCCTGACAGGTGAGTGCAGACCCTGAATGAGGGGAGAGGGTCTCAGCCAGCCTGGGGCGAGGGGTGGCAGTGCTGGCTGGGGTGGGCACACCAGGACACGAGGGGGGGACACAAGGGAGGGACACAAGGGGGGGACACGAGGAGCTCCCCAGGGCACACCTGGGCGCTGTCTGAAAAAGAAGCCACTTTTTTCTCTTATTTTTTTCTAGAGGCAAAAGTGGTTTAAAAACTCCCCAGCGGTTGGAAAGGCTCCAAACCAGTGCAAAAAGAGGGGGGGAGGGATAAAACCCAGAAGGAAAAACACAAGATAAAAGCGGGTGAATCCCGACAACTCCTGTGATGTTGCAGGAACACAGGCTTTCAGCTCAAAACGGGCCAGACGTGGCTCGGGGAGGTCACACCCCAGGGGAGAGGGGCTGGGGGCTCACCTGGCTGCAGGTGACTGCGTCCTGGAGGAGCTCCAGCCTCTTGTCCCTTGGTGTCACCTCCTCCTGTCCCTGATGGAGACCAAGGGGTGGCTGTGCTGTGTATCAGGGGTGCTGAGCATCCCATGGATGTCCCTGTCCCAGGGACAGCCAGCCCTCTCTGTCCTCGGCAGCTGGAGATGCCCCGAGCCAGCTGCAGGCCCCACATCTGGGCAGCTGTGCACTGCTCCCTCCCAGTCTGGAGCACGGTGTGGACCCCAAGACCCCCCTGGGGAAGCCCAAGGGGTGCTGGCCATGCTCTGGTGGGGCTGGGGGTCTCAGATTTGACCCCTCCCAGCAAGTGCCCTGCCAGGGAGAGGCTGCACCCAGCAGGGGAGGGATGCAGAGAGGGGAAGGGCATGGAGGAGAGGTCGGGGTGACCCAGGAGGTGGTGAGGGGCTGCTTTGGTGGCCACTCTGCCCATGGAACACCTGAGCTGATGCGTGGTGAGGGCTCACAGTGCAGGGGGCTGGGAGGGAGAGCTGATCCCGGCCTGGAGGAGAGTGGTGGATAAGTGGTTCCAGTGAGAATTTTGGCTCGGAGGGAGGGAGAGCTGATCCCGGCCTGGAGGAGAGTGGTGGATAAGTGGTTCCAGTGAGAATTTTGGCTCGGAGGGAGGGAGAGCTGATCCCGGCCTGGCAGAGGGTGATGGATGCCTGGTTCCACTGAGAATTTTGGCTCAGAGGGAAGGAGAGCTGATCCCGGCCTGGAGGAGGGCGATGTATGCTTAGTTCTGGTGAGAGTCTCGGCTTGGTGGGAGGGAGAGTCGATCCCGGCCTGGAGGAGGGTGATGGATACCCGGTTCCTGTGGGAATTTGGGCTCGGAGGGGTGCTCAGCCCTTCTCTTCTGCACCCCAGCTTACAGCCGGCCCAAGCCCCCGCGCTACAGTGGCTACCACCGCTACCAGTTCCGCCTGTACAAGCAGCCAGCAGGCCAGAGCATCGGGCTGAGCTCCGAGGAGCAGGAATCGCTGGGTAAGGATCCGCTGTGCCCTCGATCCCGGCCCTGAGGGGCTTTTCCAGGGGTATGGACAACGCCGCGCGTTCCCGCAGGCTGGGGATGCTCCCTTGGTGCGAAGGGATCCTTACAGGGGGCGTGGATGAGGTGTTAAATCCCTGCCAGGCTGCAGAAACCCTCGGGAAAGGGCTGGTAACGGCCTGGCTAGCGGGATCGGAAGCAGGGAGAGATGTGGGCTGTGAAAGGCAGCCCTGGCCGGCACATCCCCCCCAGCCCCAGCCGCGGGAGTTGCATCACCGGCACCTCGGAGCAGGCGGATAAGGATCAGCCCTGGAGAAGGTTTAGCAAGGGATTGCTCAAACCGGGCTGACACAACGCCCGCCAACTCCCAGCTCCCCAACTCCCTTCCACTGCCTCCTCCCAAAATCCTGCACGGCAGGGATGGAGCGGCCGAGACCCCCCACCCCCCAAAACACCAGGGAACCGTTCCTGCTGCTCCATCCCGGGGCACGGGGCAGCCTGCGGGACCCCGGGATGGGCAGGGATCCGTGCTGCCCGGTGCCGGGCGTGGGCTCCTCCCTGCCCTGCCTGGAACTCGGGGCTCTGCGGCTCACGTGGCCTCCACAAGGGAAATTTCAAAACTTTCCCAGCTGGGACCACATGAGCAGGGCTCGACGGGCAGGTCAGGTCGGTGCGTCTGGGCTGCGCTGCCTGACTCACCCCGTGCCTGTTAACCCACAGCGCACAGCCCGGGATGGGGGCCGGCTCCGGGGGGCTCTGGGACTGCCCCTGACCCCCCCCCAGCCCGGGGCCGTGGTGCTCATCCAGGGTCCAGAGCGGGATGAGGCTGCCGCGAGTCTCCCTGCGGGTTCTCCCTGCCCGTGGCTCAGTTTTCTGGCTCATTAGCTCCGCTTCTTAATGACACCGCTGATGTCACCCCCCTGCCAGCGGAGCCGGCCCCTCACTCCTGCTCGGAGGAGGGGGCTCCGTGTTGTCCTCACATTCCCATCGCTGCATCCCGGAGCTGGGAGGGGATGCAGAGGCACCCACCAAGGAGCTTTTTCCAGATCAATCCTCCTATTAGCAGGATATGAGGCTCCAGCCCCACAAATTTCACCCCCTGTGGAAGGTCCCCACTGTCACCCTGCTGTCCCCGAGGCGTGGGGTGGCCGGGCATTCCCCAGCCGGCGCCGTCTCCACCTCATCCGTGTTTCCCAGCCCTTCCCGCGCTTCCTGGGAAAGACCCAGGGGATATTTTTCCACAAAATCCGATGCCTGAGCATCATTTGTCAGGCAGCTGCGGGGGTCTGGCAGTCCTGATGTTTAAGGAGTTGGTTGAGGGTTATTTTTAACCATTTCCCTGCTTCATCGCATCCTCGGCCTGGCCAGGGGGTGCTGCTGCATTGAGACACCGACAGCCCATCGTCCTTATTCCCAGGGAATGAGCCCTAAAAGCAGCCAAAGGATGAGATTTTGGCGTCTCAGGGGTTTTAAATAAATCCACCCCAAGGCAATGGGATGAACGGTGATGGATCCGCTGGTGCATCCAGCCCTGCATGGCTGAGCCCTGCAGGAGAGGAGCAGACACCTTTGGCAGAAGGTGGGAACAAGGAGGGGGTGACCCCAATCCCAAAGGATCGTGGATGAGAATCCAGCTGGCTCCTCCGTGGCTCTGCCTTGCTCCTCTCCTGCAGCAGAAGCGATGCAGCCTCTCCCGGCGATGCCGCAGGCACAGTTCACATCCTTGCTTGGAATTTCCCATCTTATTTGGCCTCAAATGAACCCCTTCTTGCAGCTTTTACTCTGCCCTACATCTGGTGACAGCGGCATCTCTGTCTCACCAAGGCTTGGGGACACCCATCGTCACCAACCTTGAAGAGGGACACGTCCTGACCAGGCACAGGGAGCGGCGCTGGCCCATCCCAGCCTCCGGTGGGATGCATCCCTGCATCCCTGTGCCAGGCATCCCTCCCTCTGGCATCTCATCCCCTGGCAGAGCTGAGCTCTGAGAGCGTTTCTGCTCAGCTCCCAGGAAAGTTCCCTCCTGGCTCGGGATGTGTTTGGGAGGCCAGGCCAGGCAAGGTCCCGGGCCGAGCCGGGGGAGGTGACAGTGCCAGGCGGGATGGCAGGAGCTCGGCCGGAGCCTCCAGAAGAGGGCACTAAACCAGGACCTGCCCGCGTCGCCTGTCCCTGCTCCTGGAAAAGATCCCTGCGAACGTAAAACGCGAGGGGCAACGGCGAGCGTGGAAAACAAACCCCTGTTTCTTGTCCCTCCTTGCCTGGCTGTGCAACGCCAGCAGCTCTGGGGGAGCGGGGACATTTCCACGGTGCCCACCTGCCGTGGGGATGTCCCAGCCGGGATGGCACTGACGGGCACAGGTCGGGTGCTGGAAGGGCTGCAGGACCTGGACACGTCCCCCTGTCACTCGTGGCAGTGTGGAAATCAGTTATTTACAGCCGAGGTGTTTCTCCAGGGCGGCTCTTGAGCAAAAATCTTGTTTCATCAGGAAAAAAAACCACCCTGATCCTTCCCCGTGAGTGTTTCTGATCAATCCCGGCTCCAGCCGGCTCCGCGTGACCTCGGGCAAACAACTCAGAGCCTCAGTTTCTCCTCTGGAGTCTGATTCACTTCAGGTTTTGGCCGTGCCACTAAATTGTCACCGAGCACCAGCTCTGTCCCTGCTCAGGACCGAAGGTGGGGACATTTGAGTCCCCACGGCTCTTCCTGCCACGCGCCCCACTTCCCTCGCAGCCAGGAGTGTTACGAGCCGTGGTTGTGTTTTGGGGAGATGCAAGATAATAATTTGTGGTCTGTGAAATGTCACAGCCGCCATCGCATCCCAGAGCGATGGCAGCGCTCGCCGCAGGCTCTCGATCCACGGAAAATCCCTCAGCCGGGGGAATTCAGGCACCCACCAGACCCCGCTTGTGGTGCTGGGGAATTAAAGTTCCCCCGCAGCTTTCGTCGAGGGGGATCTTTAATCAGCACAAAATTTCGAGGTTTAATAGCACCTGAGTGCATCCCTCTGCTTCCACCCTTTCCCTTCAGCTCTGGCGAGCTGGGGAGATGCCCCAGCATTCCCAAACCACTTCCTGCCCTGGAAAGATGTTTTACAACCGGGAATGGATTTTTTTTCCCTCCCAGAAATTTTGCCTCCTGTAAGCAACAAGTCCTTTGGGGAGCAGGGAGCGGGATGAGCCCAGCCAGCCCCTTGGCTTCGTCGCTCTCCTGCTCCAGCTCCGCATCGGGGCCGCGGCATTGACTCATGAGCCGACCTTGTGCGCCTCCAATCCGATCCACCCAGCTGGAAAATCGGGTTGGACTGGGCCCCGGCGGGGAGGGAAAGGCTGCGGCTGGGACGGGAGGCAGCGAAGGGCTGCGGGGAGAACACGGTGCCGGCCCAAGTCCCCGGGTGTCACTTAATGGTGACCAAAGCAGCTGGCGGCCTCCCGCCCACCTCCGCTGGGACATCATTAATCTTGGCAGAGAAGCATCAGGGCTCCCATCAGGAGAACATTCCCGCTGATGAGGCTGATAAATTACAGCCGGGGGGCCGGGGGAGGAGGGGGCCGGCGTTTGGGGGGTGGGCAGGAGGTAAGGGCAGCGCTGGGAAAGCTGTGGGATCAGAGGGATGCCGAGCTCCCCGAGCCCGGCGCTTGCCTCGTGCCTCAGTTTCCCCATCGGGTGCTCCGGGCTCAGGCGGCCGCGCACGTGTGGGTGTCAGCGGGCACTCCTCTTCCTCCGGCGGGTGCTCAGATAAGGGCCAAGTGGGATGATTTAATCCTTTGGGAAATGAGCTTGAAAACGGACCAAGCCGCGGATGAAACGCCGTATTGTTGTGGCACAGAGAGGGGACAGTGACACCGCGACCTCGGCTCCCCGGCCGGGCCCCTGCTCCTTTCCCGGCTCCGTGATCCCAGTGACTCACAGTCCCCAGTCCCGGGAGCCAGCTGGGGTGCTTGGGAATGGCTGGCACCGGGATGTCACCCCGTGCCGGGATGGGGCACCCACTTTGGTGATGCACCCGAGGGGTTGGATTTGGTGTCGGGGGACCCGGACCCCCAAGCCTGGCATCCCCCCGGGACATCCCCCCTTTGCCACACCCGCGGCTGCCCCGGGGCTTTCCCTACCCGGACTGGCCGGGCACAAGCTGTGCCAGGGAAAGTAGGTCAGGAAAAACCCCGGCCCCGTGCGCGGGGCGAGGGCCGGGGCCGGCGCCTGCAGCCCCGCAGAGGCTCTGCCTCCCCCGGCTCCTTTCATCCGCTCCTCTCCGGAGGCTCCGCGAGCATCAGTGACAGCTCCGGCACCCCTGGGAGTCGCGGGTGCCGCGTCTCGCTCTCACCCCGGTCCCACGCGGCACCGGCTGCTCTCCCGTGGGGTTTTTCCAAGCTCTTTGAAACCCTCCGGATGAAAGGCACCCGGAGAAGGCTGCAGGCGCAGCGGGAGCGGCCCCCCCGAGGCTCCTTCCCCTGGTGCCACCTTCACCGGGACCCCCAGCACGGAGGGGGTTGGGCTGAGACCCCGAAGTGCGGAGCTGCCCTTCGTGCCAAGATGGAATTTGGGGATGGGGATGTTGGTGACTGGCCGTGACCCCAGTGCAGGACATTGGGACTGTCCTTGCTCTCAGCTTGGTTTGGGTCCTCCAAGAGTGGCAGGGGCACCTGGGACCCTCCAGCAGGAGCCTGATGCTTTCCAACATCTCATCCCAGCTGGAATGCGGGATGCAGGGTCCTTCCTGAGCATCCTGTGAGCTCCCTCCGGGGCCCTGGAGCATCCCAGCCCAGGCCTCTCGCAGCTCCGGGAGGTCACAGAGTGCTGTGCCGTCACCACGAGAATCTCCAGGGCTTTTTTTGGAGCTCAGAGCCCGAGGTGGGAGCAGGTGAGAGCTCCAGCAGCTCCCCGAGCCATCACCACCCCACGCAGGTGATGCAGCAGCTCAGGTTTTGCTCAGCACTTTTACAAGAGCAAAGGGGACGCTGTGCTCCGGTCGGGGCTGAGATGTGACAGCAGATAAAGGCTGCCAGGCTGCCGCGTGACATTAAAAGCAGCCAGGAAGAGGAGAGGACAGGTTTCAGATAAACAACGGGCCGCTTTCCCCGGTGTCCCACAAGGAGGGGCAGCGTGAGCTGTTTGGGTGCCAGGGAAAGCCCCTCCGGTCAGGGCAGGATGCTCCGGCAGCCGCCAGCCAGTCCCGGGCTCGGTGCCCGACCCCGGTAGGGCACGGGGGGATTTCTGGCCCACGGGGACCGGGTGTGAGGGAAACCCTCCTGCCCTTCACCCTGGAGAGGGTTTCCCTGCCTCCTACGTGGGAAAAACCACGGCTGGATCCAGCACAAGCTGCACCCAGACCTCCCGGGGTCCTGGGGTCAGGGGAAGAGAGTCAGGAATGAGGAACCCCTTCAGCTCCAGCAGTCCGTGGGAATGCCACTGAGGGGGACAGGGAATCTCCTGCGACGCCCCCAAGGGGGATTTCCAGCCAGGCCACCCCGGGGTGGGCTCGTAGGAAGCCGTAGGAAGGCCTGCTCCAAATGTCAGCGAGCAGGAGAGGAGCCACCCCCGTGCAGCCCCGGGACGCTCAGAGCTGGGGTCCCCACGGCTCCCCGCTGTCCCTGGGGCCTCCCAGCGTGTGCAGGATGTGGTTTGGGGCAGAGCAGCAGCTGCACAGGGCTGCTCCCTGCTCCAGCCCTCCTCCAGCCCTGCTCACCACCTTCTCCTCTCTCCCCAGGCACGTGGGACTTGAAGGACTTCGTGGAGGAATTTCATCTGGGCTACCCCGTGGCCAAGACCCAGTTCCTCACCAAAAACTACAAGGATTAACTCCGGCCATCCCTTCCTACATCCCCACACCACAGAGCCACCTCTGCCCGGAGCAGAGGGGACCCCAGGACCCACCGAGGATGAATCCACCCCGCTCCCAGCCCAGAACCACGGCACCAACCCCGACCCCTCCCCTCCCACAGCCAAATTTTCTTTCCCTCTGGGGAACGTGCCAAGAGGTGCCCCAGCTCGCCTGGGCATCCCAGGAATTCTGGCATCACCCCTTCTCCTCCCTTCACCCCATTTCTGACCTGACCCCCTGCATGTCCCCCTGGCACTTTGGGGACTTTGAGTTTAATGCCTGCAGCTTCCTGAATAAAATTTGGATGGAGCACACGGAGCTCTGTGGTGGCGGTGAGTGCGGGGCAGCGCCGGATGAATCCGGGATTTTGGGATCTGCATGGGATGAGCAGCCCCCTGTGGGTGATGGTGACCAGCCAGACCCTCATGTGGGTGACCCCAGGGTCACCCAGGAGGGGACAGGGACAGTGGTGCCTGTCCAGGGGTCCCTTGGTGGCACCGCGTGGGAACCGGGCACGGACCCGGGCGCTGCCCCAGCCCTGCCCTGCCTTTGCCCTCAGCCCGTTTCTCTTGGAAAGCAAAACCAAAATTAAAGGCATAAATCAGCAGGGCTCTGCCTACTGGCCACTTAGCCGGACCTCCCCTTTAATTAGCTCCTTAATTAGGCTTTCATCTAAGACTCAGTTTTCTCCGAGGCTCGGATTCACCCGCCTGCAGGTCCTCCTTGAAGCACATCCCGGTGCCTGCGCTGTGACAAAGCTGCCTCTGTCCTGCCCATGGCCAGGAATAAAATCCCCCTCGGAAGAATCCACGGGGTTAGCAGGAGCCCAGGACATCTTGCAGGCGGGGGAAACTGAGGCACGAGGGAATGACTCCCTCCCAGGGAGGCCTGGGACCCTTCAGAGAGGTTGTGATGCTCTGGGTGCTGCATCTCAGCTCTGCATCAGTGCCTGGGTCTGGAACAGAGCAACCTGATCCCGAAAAAACAGCTCTGCTGGTCACCTTCCCTGGCTTGCTGGTAGTGAGAGAGGATCTCAGTCCTCCCTGGTGTGTAAAACATGGATTCCAGTCCTGCCTGGAGGGTTAAATGTGGATTTCATTTCTACTTTGGGGGGTTAAATGTGGATTTCAGTCCTGCACTGAGGGGTTAAAAGTGGATGTCAGTCCATTCTGGGGTGTTAAACATGAATTTCAGTCCTGCACTGAGGGGTTAAAGGTAGATTTCTGTCCCTTCTGGGGGGTTAAATGTGGATTTCAGCCCTGGGCTGTTACAAATGGATTTCAGTCCTGCACTTGGGGGTTAAACTTGGCCGGGACTTTCCCTCCAGGAAGTGGCTGTTTGCCTCCGAGGGGCTGAATCACAGCAGGGTCCAGCAGAGCTCTGTCCCCTCCAGGAGGGATCAGAGTATCCAAGGGGGATGCAGGAGCAGGATCTGAGCTCGCCCCGGGCACACCACGCTGGGTGAAGCTGCAGGAGCCGGCGGGAAGGAAAGCAACAAAAAAAGGAAGCTGGGTAACACCACAAGGCAGGGAAAAAAACACGAACCCCGCTGCCACCGGCGCTAAGATTAGCAGCAGAGGAAATGACACCGTGAGATGTCATGGAAGTCTGCTAAAGTTGGATTTCTCCTTCTCTTTTTCTATCCCTGCCCTCGGAGCAGGGTGTAATTGGCCCGGCAGGTCGGAGCGAGGCTCCGGTGTAAATGAGAGGTCACGGCTCCGCTGGTTCCTGCAGCCAAACTCCATCATCCTTCCCTCCCTGCCCTCGGTTCCTTGTGGCTGGGGTGGTTATTTTTGGTGGGGAAAAGGCAATCGGATGTTTATCCTTCTAGGAAATTATCACCGTCGTTCCTGGGTTTAATTGGGGGTGAGAGGAGTCGGATGCACGGCCAGGATTGGGATCGCTGGGAGCCAGGGCCCAGAGTGATCCACTGCCCTGTGGGATGGGAATGGGATGGGAGTGGGATGGGAATGGGATGGGAATGGGATGGGAGTGGGATGGGAATGGGATGGGAATGGGATGGGAATGGGATGGGAATGGGATGGGAATGGGATGGGAGTGGGATGGGAATGGGATGGGAATGGGATGGGAATGGGATGGGAATGGGATGGGAGTGGGATGGGAATGGGATGGGAATGGGATGGGAATGGGATGGGGAGTGGAAATGGGAATGGGAAGAAACACAGAGAATGGGGATGAGGATACAGATGGGATGGAGAATGGAAATGGAACGGAGAATGGAAAATGGGAATGGGAACAAACACAGAATGGGGATGAGGATGGAGATGGAGATGGAGATGGAAATGGACGGAGATTGGAAATGGGATGAGGAATGGAAGTGGGAATGGGGATGATACAGATGAGGATGGAGGCAGAAATGGACGGGGGGATGTGGATGGGATGGGTGGGAAATGGGATGGAGAATAAGATGGGAATGAGGATAGAGACAGATGGAGAAGGAGAGGGGAGTGGAGATGGGGATGGGATGGAGAATGGAGAATGGGGATGGGGATGGGATGGAGATGGAGATGGAGATGGAGATGGAGATGGAGATGGAGATGGAGATGGAGATTGGAGATGGAGATGGAGATGGAGATGGAGATAGATGGAGATGGAGATAAAATGGGATGGGAATGGGATGGGATGGGATGGGATGGGATGGGATGGGATGGGATGGGATGGGATGGGGATTAAGAATGGGGATGGGGATTGAGAGTGGGAACAGGGATGAGGTCAGGGTTGGAGAATGGAAATGGAAATGGGGATGAGATGGAAAATGAGAAGGGAGATGGAGATGGAGATTGGAGATGGAGATGGAGATGGAGATGGAGATGGAGATGGAGATGGAGATGGAGATGGAGATGGGGACAGGGATGATCTGGATCAGGAATCTGCCCAGCTGGCTGCAATGTCCCTGAGGTGGGATGATCCCTGCCGTGACACAGCACCAGGCACTGGTGGCCTTGTGGGGGCACTTGGGCCCACTCAGGGCCACAAACGCAGCAGCCCCGGCCAGCCCTGAGCCACAAACTCTCACTGGGATGCACACGAGGCCTCCACGGCGTGGAAAATATTAATTGTGGTTTTCTGGTTCACTTTTCGATTATTTAGAAAGAGTGAAGGGAAAAACTCACAAGGAGGAAGCCACGCACAGTCACTTCGTGCTGGTCCCACCCCCTTTATCTCTCCTTCCATTCGCTCACCATCGGCGCAAGGCAGAAAAGAGAAACTGAGCCTCTCAGCTGCCTAAATGTAGAAAGTTTTGCTTCTAAATCAGTTTGTGATGGAAAGGAAACACGTCACGTCCCTGGGGAAGTGGCTGGTTTTGAGCAGCCACAACCCCAGCGCCGAGTGCTGCAATGGAACAGCCCAGCACTGAAATAGCTCCACGCTCTGTTATTGTCACCCAGAGAAGTTTTTTTCGCTGTCTACGGGTGTCATTTTTAGCCTCCAGAGGAAGTTTTATTTGTATTTGTTACCTCGACTTTCCACTGTCGTGGCTTTGTGACTTTTTCGTGTGAAGGGTTGGGAGAAAACAGAGTGGGGTGAGCTCAGGTGTGGGGCCAGTGGGGTGTGAGGTGGGACCTACAGCACCAGTGGCACATCCCAGGAATTCCAGCATGGATTCACCAGCCCTGCAGAGCCCAACTGCATTCCAAGGCCCCAAACCCATGGAAACACAGAGACCCAGGGATTTTGGGGGGCTGTGAGCTGAGCTGAGCCCAGGTGGGGCCGTGGGATGGACACAGCTCCCCCTTTGCACCCCCGGGATGGGGCTCTGAGCTGGGTTTGGGCACTTCCAGCCCCTTCCCGAAGCAAACCCACCCACTCCGTGGGATGACTGGGGGAGAGGAGGACTGGGAGTTTCAAAATGAATAACGAACTCATGAAAATTGAGTGCTCCTGGTGAGCAACAGCAGCACATGAGGGGTGTTCCTTCCCAAAACTGGGCTGGAGGCCAGGAGAAGCTCGTGCTAAACACCATCCCTAAGCCAACAGGATAACAATTACCTGTTTTTAATAATCACTGAAATAATTAATGGGAGAAAGTCCCAGCCCCTGGCTTAAGGGGGACACCCCTGAGTCTGATGCAGAGGGCTCACCCTGAGAAAATGCAGATTTAAGGTCGGGGGTATTAAGGAGCAGGGACAGGGGGACACCCCTGCCACCCCCAAAGCTTCGGTGGCACCTGGGGATGCCACAGGGACAGCCCAGCTGCCAGGAGCTCGGCGGTGCCAGGCAGCAGCTCCCCCTCAGCCTTGCTCAAGAAGGGATTAGCAGGATCAGCTGATGATGATCTAAGCGCATAACTATATCAACCTGCGAATTAATTACTGATATCTCACACCTCGGAGCGCCTCTATCTGCAGATCTCTGCGCTCCCCAAGCGTTCCCTGCGCTAAGCCTGGCTGCACCCCCCCGGGAAATAGGTCAGGAGGGATAATCCCCGAATCCCCACGTGCTGCCCGTTTTGGGAGCCGACGTGGGAGAATCCCCCGGCCAGCTGAGCATCACCAGCCGCACGGGATGCTGAGGCACCCGGCTCCCCACGTCAGCCACGGGGTGGGCGACGCTGGGATGATCCAGGGAGGAGCTCCCAGTCCTCCTCCTCGTGCTGGGGACACAAAAAGGCCACGGTCTGGGGGTCCCCTCGTGCCTCGGGGATGGGGATGAGGGTGGGAGTCTGCACTGGGAGCTGGGGTTTGGCTTCGCTGCTGCAGGAGCCAGCAGCCGGGCGGGCCCTGGGAGAGGCACCTGGGCTGTGGCAGGAATTTAGGGCTCCTGAAGTAATAGGGAAGGCAGGCAAGGCGAGGACAGGGACATGTCCCCACCTCTGTGTCCGTGCCAGCACCCAGAGGGGACTGGCGGGCAGCAAGGGGCACGCAGGCTGATCCTGCAGTGATGGTTTCATTAATTAGAAATAATTTACTATTATTTGGCCCCAAAATGCTGTGTAGCATCAGAGGAGCTTTGTGGGGCTGTGTGCGGGCCCTGTTAGAGCTGCTTTGGTCTGGGGTCCTGGACCCCCATCCCTCTCACTGGGGCTGGACCATTCAGCCAGGCTCTGGCAGCATCCTGGGATGCAAATTCCAGCTGTTCCAGAGGGAAAGCAGCAGCTCAGCTGTGCCTGGAGCCACTGCCAGGCATCCCGGGATGAGCATTCAGGGGATGCTCCGTGGGGAGAAACTCAGCCCAGGTTTTGTTTCCTCTTTCAGCTGCTCCCCGAGTCGGTTTGGGCTGGGTTTGTCCGCAGCAGTGGGAAGCTCCCAGCCTCTCCCACTCCTCCGGGAGCCACGAGCACCTTCAGATGTGGTTTGCCCCAAAACGCTCCTCGGTAGAACAGAAAAAAAAAAAAGCCAAACCAAAGCGTTTTTGATACGGTGGTCCCAGCCCACCAGGCTCGCTCCTGCCCAGGAGCGCCCGAGTGCCTGGCACTGCCCTGTTTATCCCAGCTGGCTGCGGGATGAGGCGGATGCCTGCCGGGCTTTGCATCCCAAGGTGTGGTGGAAAGAGCAGGATGGCTCCGCCAGCCGCCCCTGCTGCTCCCCGGCCAGCACGGACGGACTCGCCCCGCGGCCCCGGCCCGGCCTGTCCTCACTTGTCGGCAGCTCTCGCTTCCCATTCCCTGCCCGCAGCCCCGCGGGTCCTCAGCCAACCTCACATTTCCTCATTGCTAGGAAATGGCGAATTCCCCCCGGGCTGGTTTCAATGGCTCACGGATCCCTCGCCGTTGGCCTCTCCCCAGTTTCTCCTGTGCCGGGTGCAGCGCAGCCCTCGGGAGCGGGAGCGGCGCTTTTTCCCAGGCACACGGCCTTTGGAATTCTCTGTCTGGGAGCACATCCCTCCCCCCACCCCCGTGCTGGATTCACCCCTCTGTGCCCACACAACACCGAGCCCTTTTTCCGTCGGATGTGGCGGATTTGGGGGGTTCTGACGTCCTCTGCTGCTCTCCGTCAGGGAATGGCTCATGTCTCTGGTGTTGTGTCATGGCACAGCTCTGGGAGCTGTGATTCCAGCATCCAGTTCCTCTTCTGTTTCTTGGTTTCACACCAAAAAAAAAGCCTTTGTGGTCCCTCTCTGCAACTCCCTTGTGGGGTCACTCCAGGGCTCCTGTCTGGGGCTGCCACGCCGAGGTTGCTGCTTGTCCCATAAAATCATCCTTGGGTTTGCAGCCTGCTCTGAGCCTGATGCTTGGCTGGAATCCCGTCCTTCCCACCGGTGCTGCTCCCTCAGGACCACTTTCACTCTGGACCTGCTCTGTAGTTTTCCTGCTAATCAGCTGTCCCCTTATCTCCGGGTCACACTGCGCCAGCTGCTGCTGCTATTGTTCCCCCGCTGGATAATAACAGGAAAGGCTTGGAAAATCAGGCCTGTGTCAGGATTAGATGGCTCAGAGGTTCCCAGCTCCCCCAGAGCACTCAGCAGCCCCTTGCTGCCCGTGGAGTCACCCACCCACCCCCGCGAGTAGCTGGGAGTTGTGGGGTTGGGGTCACCCATCCCTGGGATCAGCGGGAGTTGTGGGATTGGAGTCACCCACCCCTGGGATCAGCAGGAGTTGTGAGATTGGAGTCACCCACCCCTGGGATCAGCAGGAGTTGTGGGATTGGAGTCACCCATCCCTGGGAGCAGCGGAAGTTGTGGGATGCTCTTTGGGAAGAGCCTCCCCCCACAGCACCCAGAACGCTCCTGCAGGTGCATCCCTGGCCTCCAGCCACGTCCCAGGGCTGTTCCCTTCAGCAGCCAACCCCGGGCCACCCAGAACCCATTTCCCAGGATCAGCGAGATGTTTGGAGCTCTGCTCCAAAGTGCTTTTCCTCTCCATCCCGAGCTTTTCATCCTGCTGCCGCAAAGGGTGAGGCAGGGCTGGTGCCTGCCTTGCCACGGGGGAAACTGAGGCAGGAAAGGGCTTCCCACAGCCACCCACAGAGTTCCCCCACCAGCCACCCTGGGGTTTGGCTTATGGGGATCCATCCTTTGGGATCTACCCAGGGACACCGCAGGGCAGCAAGTCCTGCCTGTGGGTCCCTTCCTCCCCTGCAGGAGGAGGGAGATGCCAGCCTCCTTTTCCAAGAGGGAGATGCCAGTCTCCTTTTCCAACAGGGAGATGCCAGTCTCCTTCTCCAAGAGGGAGATGCCAGTCTCCTTTTCCAACAGGGAGATGCCAGTCTCCTTCTCCAAGAGGGAGATGCCAGTCTCCTCTTCCAACAGGGAGATGCCCGTCTCCTTTTCCATGAAGGAGATGCCATTCTCCCTTTCCAACAGGGAGATGCCCGTCTCCTTTTCCATGCATATTTCAGTGCAAGTGTTTCCGAGTATTTCCGGAGGAGGAGGGTGTGGAGTTTTCACAGGCAAATCAGGAAAACCAAAGTGAGGCCGGAGACAGCCTTGGGAAGGACACAGGCCGTGCTGGGAGGGTGTTGGTCTGGGACCAGGAAGGCTGCCCAGCAGTTTCTCCTGGCTGAAATTCCCTCAGCCAATATTTGGCCTGAAACGAGGATTTCCCACGCCCAAGAGCAACAGAGAAAGTTTCTCCTCCCCCAGAAATTACAGATTACCCTAAATCCCATCCCTGCCAGTGCTGAGCATCTTTCATGCCAGGCCATGGGATGCTCAGAGAGTAAATTTTTGCAGGATTTGGGCAGCTGTTGTTTGCCAGAGGGAAGCGACACATCAGCTCAGCACTTGCGAACAAAACAAAACTCACAGCCCTGAGAAACCACCGTGGCTTCATCAGATACCCCCGCGACGCCCACCCTGTGGTTTGGGTGGCTCGGGGTGTGTTTTTTTCGCTCTCCAAGCTGCTCGAGAAGAGTTTGTGTTGTCGATCATCCGGGCGGCCGCCTACACACACGGCCCTGCACAGTGGTCCCCCGGGGGTAGGAGGCCGGTGACCTTTCAGGTCCCCACGAGCCACACTCTGTTTATGACTCTGTGACCTTACCAGCCCCAGATCTGCATCTGCAGCGAATCCAAGGGCTGGGGAGGGAAGGCTCCGCGTTCTGCTGTGCGCCTCAGGCTCCGTGCCTGAGCATCCTTTGTAATCCAGGATGAGGCGACAATGATGGCGATCATCGCCATCATCACCGATGATCCCTCGCTCCCTCTGTGGAGTTAAAAGCCTGAAACGCAGAGCCCTGCCCAGTGTGGAGCTTTCCAGAGCTCCTGGGACTCTGAACAGGACGGTGATGAGCAGCTCGTGATGTCCCCAAGCCCTCAAGGCTCAGCTCTGTCCACGCTCAGCTCCCAGCCCAGGTGAGATTTAGGGGACGAGCATCCCCTCAGCCTCGCCACCAGGCACGAAAACTGGGCTCGTGCTCCCCTCCCTGTAAGTACAATCAAGCTGTCGTTAATTAGGTGAAAAACCCTGACGAGTTCCCCTTTTCGAAGGCCAGGCGTCCCCCGAGGATGTGCAACGTGGTCGCGGCGCAGCCTCGAGCACCTGCAGGGCTCTCGGCACATGAATCAGGGCCCGGTCGGTCACAAGACCGAGACGAGAGGCGAGAAGTCACCCGTCAGGTGACAGCACCCAGGGGGACACGGCTGTGGGGTTTTGGGGATGGGGTGTGGCCGCTCTCAGCATCACACAGAGCCCGAGGGAGGATCGGGGTGGGGGCAGTGGGACCTGGGGGCTCTCGGTTCCACGCTGAGGGGACGCTGCCAGCACTTGGCTGGGTGTCACCGGGATCGGACAGGGTGGGACATCGTTAAATAATGTCACCCTTTGTCACAACCCCTGCACAGGCTGCGGTGAGGTGAGGGGGGACGGGGCCATGCTGGTGTGGAACGCTTGGAACTGAGGAGGGATGGCAGCATTTCATGGAATTCTGGAATGGTTTGGGTTGGGAGGGACCTTAAAGCTCGCCCAGTGCCACCCCCTGCCTTGGGAAGGGACACCTTCCCCTGTCCCAGGGTGCTCCAAGCCCTGTCCAACCTGGCCTTGGACACTTCCAGGGATCCAGGGGCAACCACAGTTCCTCTGGGAAATCCATCCCAGCCCCTCAACACCTTCACAGGGAGGAATTCCTTCCCAAAATCCTATCCATCCCTGCCCTCTGGCAGTGGGAAGCCATTCCCTGTGTCCTGTCCCTCCATGCCTTGTCCCCAGTCCCTCTCCAGCTCTCCTGGAGCCCCTTTAGGCCCTGCAAGGGGCTCTGAGCTCTCTCTGGAGCCTTCTCTTCTCCAGATGAGCATTCCCAGCTCTCCCAGCCTGGCTCCAGAGCAGAGGGGTTCCAGCCCTCAGAGCAGCTCCGTGGCCTCCTCTGGAGTCATTCCAGCAGCTCCACGTCCTTCCTGTGCTCCAGACCTGGACCCAGCACTGCAGGTGGGGTCTCACCGAGCGGGGCAGGGGGGACGATCCATGTGCAGGGAACATGGATACCAACAACGATTATCCAGGTTACTGGAACACCCGGATCGGGATGGGGTTCACACGAGGCAGGTGTGTGGGATGACGAAAAAAAAAAGTGAAACCTCCCAGCTGCAGACTCCATCCAGCCTGGCTGTAATTTAAAACCATCCAGAGCCATCCCAGGTGAGACTCTCTCTGTTTTTTTCCCCCCTCCCGTTGGGTAAAGGATTCTGCTCGGGATGCTCTGACCCATTAAGCTGAGCTGTAACTAAGCCAGTCCAACCCCCATGCGGCCGTTTCCGTGCCAGTCTAAGTCTGCCTCGGTTTATTTTGGCTTAAGGCCGTTCCCAATCAAACCGCTGTCAGTGCCTGAGCTGTCCCGCTCTCACCAGCCGGGTTTAGCGGCAGGTCCTCATGACTCAGGAGCTTTAAACCCAGCCTAAACCCCACCACAAGGGTTTGGGGTGCACCCACAGCCCCAGACTCCCGAGTCGGGCAGGGAACAGATGCATTCCCAGCGGGAAGCAGGTGCCACTCGTGTCGGGGGGGGGGGCAGAGGTGCGTTCACACTCCCGTGTCACTGCCACCCTCGGGGGGCAGACACCCACCCGGGCCCGTGTGAGCCGAGCGTGGGGCTGGCACTCGTGGGGATGTGGAGTTTTCCAAGGTAGAGCGAGGAGCTGCTGGCTCTGGAGCAGGAATTCTCCACGGGACCCTCGTCCGTGGGTGCTGATAAGGCTGAGCAAACCCGAACCCCTCCGCTGTAAATCAGGAGGAGTTGGGTGGTGTTGTTGTTACCGGACACAATTAATGGTTGAGGAGAGGCGGTTTAATTCTGGGAGGGGTCCCTGCTCTGACCTGCGGGGCCGTGGGAGCCGCACACGCAGCGGGAGCCCCGCAGCATCCCCGGCGCTGCGGCTGCGGGCGCGCTCCCACCGTGGGAATGCGGTGACAGGGAAGGACGGGGGACACGCGTGGGGGACGGGGAATGTCGGCGGGACCCCCGCGGGTCGAGGCGGTGCTGCCCGGGGGGGGCGCGGGCTGTGGATCCCCCTCCGCGCCCCGCGCCCGCCCCGCACCTCGGCAGCGCCGGGGGCGCCGGAACCGGCGGCCAAAGAAGGGAGCGGAGGCGGGGCCGGATCCAGGCCTTGTATGGCGCTTCCCCTCGGCCGCCCGCCCGCAGCCGCCCCGCTCCCCCCCCCGTCCCCGCCGCCGCCGCCGCCGCCGCCGCCGCGCTCCCCCCGGGCCGCGCCGGGCCACGGGCGGGGCGGGCGGGGGATGCGCTGGATGGGGGGGGGGCTGCGGCTCGGGGGGCGGCGGGAGGGGTGCAAGGTGGGGGGAGAGAGGGAGAGAGGGGGTGCAGGACAAGGAGAGTGCCCTGCAAAGGATGGGGGTGATAAGGGTGCATCCTCTGTGCAGGATGAGGGGCTGTATGAAGGGTGGGGGAGTTCCGCACAGGTTGGGGGGTTTTGTGCAGGTTGGGGGGTTCTGTGCAGGATGGGGGGCTCTGCGAAGGGTGGGGGCTCTGCACAGGGTAGGGGGAACTCTAATGAAAGCGGGGTCCCTCGCTTTGGGGGGCACCGCTGCAGTGGTTGGGGTTGCAGTGGCTGGGGGGCTGCAGTGAACGAGCGGCCCTGAAGTGCGCGGGGGCCCTGAAGTGGATGTGGGGGGCCTTGAAGTGAATGCGGGGGGCCCCGAAGTGAACGGTGACCCCGAAGCTGACAGAACACACGGGCCCTTCCTCCCACCGCGGTCACAAACAGCCCCAAGTCGGGGCTCGCTGCCCCCCACCCCCGGGAACACTCCCCCCCGCCCTGCGCACCGCAGCACCCCCCGCCCACCCCGCCCCCCGCCCCGAGCGGCTGCCGGCACCGCGCAGCGACGGTGCCCGGGCCTCGCTGCACCTCCACAGCCCCGCTGTGCCCGTGCCCCCCGTCCCCGAGGCGAGTGCCCGGTCCCCTCCCGCCGCAGCCCTCCCGTAGCCCGGATTTCACTCCCATGGCAAAGCCGGCCCTGCAGGAATTGGGTAAGTGGAGCTATTGCAACACAGCATTTTTCCATACATTTGCTATATAACTCGGAGGGTTTTAAAGATAGCATCAGTTGGCACACTTAGCACGAAACCACCTAATTACTGACGCCTTGGAAGTGCCAAACTTTTAAAGGGGGGAGGTGAGGTTAAAATCACAGGCGACCAACAAGTGTTACCTGTTTTTAAAGTATTCCAAGCGCTGTTCTCCACGGGAGCCGGGACATGGGGAGGGGGCGGCTCGGGGCAGAGCCACCCCCTCTGTCACCGCTGCCACCACAGCGAGGGGCTGGAGGCTTCTGCAGACCCCCCACTCTGACCCTCTCCTTCCCACCAAACTCCACTGCCTGGCGCTGTGGCTTTCCCCGCACAGCTCCCATCCCGTTCCTGTGCCAGCCCGGGCTGTGGGATGGTGTTTGTGGCCGGTGCTGGTCTCCAGTGGAGGAAAATCCCTCCCGGTAAGAGCCTGGCTCTGAGCAGCCCCGGGGGCGGCCGCAGGGTCAGGCACGGCGGGGGTGGACTGTCCCCGCGCCCCCGCTGCTTCCCGGGGGGAATGATCAGGGCTGGAAGGGCTGGGGCCACCGCTGCCTGCGCTCCGCAGGGGGACGGCACCGCTCGGCGCGGGGGATGCGGTGCAGAGCGGGAGACCCCCGGTCCGGTGCGTTGTGCCCCCGGGCCGGTGCAAGATGCCCGGTGCCCAGTGCGGAGTGCCCGGTGCAGGATGCCTGATGCATGCCCGGTGCCCTGTACTCGGTAACAAGTGCAGGATGCCCGGTGCCCTGTGCCCTGCGCAGGGCACCCGGCGCCTGGTGCCCACTGCCCGGTGCAGGGTGCTCAGTGCTCGGTGCAGGACGCCCGGTACCCCTTTTCCAGTGCAGAGTGCCTGGTACCCGTGCAGGATGCCCGGTGCTTGGTACAGGAAGCCCTGTACCCTTTATCCGGTGCGAGGTGCCCAGCCCCCGGTGCTCACTGCCCGGTGCAGGATGCCCGGTACCGGGCACCCCTTCCCCGGTGCAGCATGCTCGGTGACCGGTCCCCTTTGCCCGGCGTCCGGTGCCCTGTCCCCTTTGCCCGGTTCAGGATGCCCCGTTCCCGGTCCCCCTTGCCCGGTATCCGGTGCCCGGTCCCTCTTGCCCGGTGCAGGGTCCCCGTTCCCCCTCGCCCGGTCCCCTGTCCCCCGTCCCCGCTCGCGCCGGCCCCGCTTCCTGCTCTCTCCAACGTTCCATTGTGCGGAGCTTCCATTGTGACGTCTCGGCCTCGGCTCGGCTTTGTCTGTCCATATATGGGCAGCTACGTCACTGAGCCCTCCCGCATAAAGGCCCCGCGGAGTCCCCGGCGGAGCAGTCGGGAGGCAGCGAAGGAACCGGCGAGCGGAGCGGGGCCGAGAGCGGGGGGAGCGGGGCCGGGGCCGGGAGCCGGCGAGAGAGAGAGAGAGAGACAGAGGAGGGGTTAAATCCTCCCCCCCCACCCCCCCCAGCTTCTACAACCACATCTGCCAGCCAGATCGCCCCCTCCCCCTCGAGGAAACACCACCAAGGGACCCACGGAGGACCGCGCCCCCCCCGCGCCCCCTCCTCCGCGGCCACCCCCGGCCTCCCCCCGCCTCCCTCCTCCCCCTGCCGCCCCCGCCCCAACTTTTCTTCTTGCATGATTTCCCTCGCACGGATTTGCCACTCGGATGTTGTTTCCTCGGGAGCTGAGCTCGGAGCCACGTTGAACCAGCCTTTTCCTCCAGTGCTATGACAGGCAAACTACTGGAGAAGCTGCCGGGGACCATGAACACTTTGATGAACCAATTGCCTGACAATCTGTACCCAGAGGAGATCCCCAACTCTTTGAATATCTTCTCCAGCACCAGCGACTCGGTGGCTCACTACAACCAGATGGCTGCAGGTAAAGGGGGGGGGAAGGAAAATGGGGAAAAGGCAGGAGCGGGGGGGGGGGAGCCGGTGGGGCGAGGAGGAGGATGCTGTGGGTAGGGTGTCATGGAGCCTCGGAGGGAAGGGAAGAGCTGGGGCTGGGGAGCGTCCCCCCCCCCGCACCCACCCACCGCTTTCCTCGCCGTGTCTCCGCGCGATCGCTGCAGGGCTCCGCCGAGCGCTGCCGCCGCCGAGCCGCCGCCGCAGGTACGGGGACGGCGGCCGGGCTCCGTGGGGAGGAGAAACCCGGGTGGAAAAGCTGGAGGGCCGAGGGGACGAGGGGAAGGCCGGGCACCCCCGTGTCGCGCAGGGGCCACCCGCCCGCGCCGGGATCCGCGCGGGTGCGGAGCCGCCCCCCCACACCCTGCAGCGGCGGCGGAGGCAGCGTGGGCTCCCCGGGACGCGGCGCCGACTTTCCCGGAGCGCGGGGTTGGGGGAACCGGGGGGAGACAGGAGAGAGGGAGGATCTGGGGGGCACAGGTGAGCGCCGAGGGCGGCGGGGGCGGGTGCTCCCCGCGTGTCCCCGCTCCCACGCGGAGCCCCGCCAGGCTAAACCTCCCCCCCACTCCAATCCCCGTGTTTCTCCTCGCCGGGGCTCGGCGCAGGGAAGGCGGCGAGTTGGTAACGGCGTCGGCGGCCGCAGCCCCGGCTCCGCGGAGTGCCCAGCGCTGCCGGGGCTGGACGGGGAGGAAGCCTACCTGTAGCCGCAGGTACCTCCTTCCCCCGGCGGCGCGGCGGTGGGGTGTCCCCCCCAACCACCCACCCACCCCGGGCAGCTCCTCGCGGGGGCGGCGCGGGCGGCCCCGCATCGTCGGGACCCCCGGCAGGCAGCGCCGCATATGCGGGGTGGAAGCGGCGAGGGAAAGGGGGGGAACGGGGCGAGGGAGAACGGGTGCATCCCCGCTCCCCGGAGCATTCCCCGGTGCATCCCCGGAGCTCCCCCCCGGGCTCTTCCCGGCTCACCCTGCCCCGCTTCTCTCGCACTTTGCAGATAATGTTATGGACATTGGCTTAGCGAACGAAAAGGCCGGTCAGGAATTGTCCTCCTACTCGGGCACTTTTCAACCCGCCCCGGGCAACAAGACTGTCACCTACCTGGGGAAATTCGCTTTCGACTCGCCCTCCAACTGGTGCCAGGACAACATCATCAGCCTGATGAGCGCCGGCATCCTGGGGGTGCCGCCGTCCTCGGGCGCGCTCACCAGCACGCAGAGCTCGGCGGGCAGCATGGGGCCGCCGCAGGGCGAGGTGGACCAGATGTACCCCGCGCTGCCGCCCTACTCCTCCTGCAGTGACCTCTACCCAGAGCCCGTCTCCTTCCACGACCCCCAGAGCAACCCCGGCCTCACCTACTCCCCCCAGGATTACCAGGCGGCCAAGCCCGCCTTGGACAGCAACCTCTTCCCCATGATCCCAGACTATAACCTCTACCACCACCCCAACGACATGGGCACCATCACGGAGCACAAACCCTTCCAGAGCTTGGACCCCATCCGTGTCAACCCACCCCCCATAACCCCGCTGGAGACCATCAAGGCCTTCAAGGACAAGCAGATCCACCCGGGTTTCGGGGGGCTGCCCCAGCCGCCCCTCACCCTCAAGCCCATCCGACCCCGCAAGTATCCCAACCGGCCCAGCAAGACGCCGCTCCACGAGCGGCCCCACGCCTGCCCCGCCGAGGGTTGCGACCGCCGCTTCTCCCGCTCCGACGAGCTCACCCGCCACCTCCGCATCCACACGGGCCACAAGCCCTTCCAGTGCCGCATCTGCATGCGGAGCTTCAGCCGCAGCGACCACCTCACCACCCACATCCGCACCCACACCGGCGAGAAGCCCTTCGCCTGCGAGTTCTGCGGCCGCAAGTTTGCCCGCTCCGACGAGCGCAAGCGGCACGCCAAGATCCACCTCAAGCAGAAGGAGAAGAAGGCCGAGAAGGGCTCGGGCGGGCAGCCCCCTGCCGCGCCCCCCGCTGCCACCGCCACCACCTCGCCCCCCGTCGCCCTCGCCCCCGCCGTCACCACGTGCGCTTGAGGGATTGTGGGGGGCGGCGCGGTGGCACCCCTTCTCCTCCCCTTGCCCTCGGCACCGCTCCGGGGGGAACCCCGCGGTGTTCAGGATACCGGGGTTGTGCTGCAACGGGTCCGCTCTGCCCGCACCCGGATTGACCGGGTCCAGGCTGCCCGCACCTGGATCCTGCCTGCACTTGGATCGACGGGACCCGCACTGCCCGCACCCGGATTGCCCGGACTCGCGCTGCCCGCGCTGGGATTGCCCGCACCACCTGGATCCCGGCTGCCTGCTCCCTCACCTTCCGCATCCCGGCTGCTTCCACCTGCACTGCCCGGGGCCGGGCCGCCCGCACCGCCGGGATCCCGGCTGCCTGCTCCCACAACTCCCGGATCCCGGCTGCCCTCACCCGCACCGCCCGGGGCAGGGTTGTCCGCACCCTCCTGGCCCGGCTCTCCCGGATCCCTGCTGCCCGCACCCTGTTCCCGGATCCCTGCTCCCGCACCTGGATTACTCGCACCGCCCGGATCCCGGCTGGATTGCCCCATCCCGGCTCTCCTCGCTCCGACTCTCCCGCACCCCACGGCCCTCACCCGGCACCTCCCGGCTCCATCCCGCCCGCACCTGCCCGGCCCGGCTCCGGGCTGCCCGGGCGGCGGATCCCGGGAATAATCCCGGCTGCCCTGGATTCCAGGGCTCGGTCCTACCCGCCCGCCCTGCCGGGGCTGCGTGCTCCAGTACCCGGCCCGTCCCGGTCCCGTCCCGCCCGGCTCCCCCGGGGCTGGGTGCTCCAGGATCCGCGAGGGGATGGTTGGATGGATGGATGGATGGATGGATGGATGGATGGATGGGGCTGATTTGGCTCCGCTCCTCGCTGGGCCTGGAGCCCCCGTTGTCCCCCCCGGCCCCGTGTCCCCCCCGTGTCCCCAAGCACCGGCTCCCCGTGTTGGAGGTAAGAGGGCTCAGCCCCCCAAGCCTGGCGGGGCGGGGGGCGGCTCTGCGGGTCCCCCCAACTCCGGGGGGCGGCGGGGAGCGATGTCCCGGCAGCAGCTTTTGGGTTTGTTTTCTTATTTTTGTTTTATTTTCCTTTTTATTGATTTTTTTTTTTGTTTGTTTTCAGCAGAAGGGAAATTCTTTACAGAAATACAGGGAAAAAAACAAAAAGCACCCCAGTATTTTGCTGAATACTTTTTATAATGTGAGATATTTTTATTTTATTTTATTTGGTCACTTTAAAACAACCACCCAACTATGGAGGAGAAAAAATCAATTAGTCCTCTATTTTATTATTTTATTATTTTTTTTTTCTTTCTCCTTCTGGTATGTGCATGTCATTGCATGACTGCTCTGATTTTTTTCTTCTTTTGTTTTAATAAAACTGTGCTCAGACATTTAAGCTAAACTAAGCAAAAATAATAATGACTTAAAAAGAAAAAAAAATCTTTGTTGCCAAAAGGTCGTGCTATCCAGGTTTGATGTCTGCATGTGAAAAAAAAAAAAAAAAACCACAAAAAACCACATTAAAAACGTACAAAAAATAAAGAGAAGAGGAAGAATGCAGTCTAATTTATGTGAACTGAAAGGAAAAAAAAAAAAAACAAAAAAAAAACAAACCACAATCAGGTTTAACCACACAAACCTAAGGGAATGATATTTTTTGAAAGACTTTTGTATAAAGTTGAGTACTTAGAGAAAAAAAAAAAAATCAAACCAGATGTAATATATTTTGTGGATGTTTTTATTTCTTGGATTTATAGTACCTTATACTAAGGTTAAAAAAAAAAAATTATGCTTGATATTGTGAAAAGGTGATAATTTTCACACACATTTCATTTGCTCATTTGTCATGTTGTAATGCAAATATGATAGTTAATGCATACAGCATTTTTAAGGGAAAAAATCAGAAATATTGAACTGATGTATTGTTGTACCATTTGCACTGTGAGCAAATGCTAATGCAGTAAATATATTGTGTTTGCTGACAATCAAAATCTGTAGTAAATATCTTTATTTGCTTAAAAAATGATCTATATTGGTTTGGAAAGTAAAAAAGAAAAGGTTTAAATGTGTAAGGGGAGTGTAAAAAGGGTTGAACTGTGCAGGGAAGTGGGTGCTGTGTCTCTTTACGGGCGACTTTGAAACCTGTCTGTATTTTTTTCTCCTAGTGTTGTATTTCCTGAAATATTATTTTTTTATATGATTTTTTTAAAAAAAATAACCCACTTTTTTTTTCTCAGTCCCCCTCCCTCTCCTTCAGTTCTATCCACAGGACGGCACAGCGAGACCCGGGCGACCCCGACGGCGACCGGCTCCATCCTCGCGTCCCCTCTTTCCTGGGATGGGGGGAACCCAACCGGGATGGGATGGGATGGGATGGGATGGGATGGGATGGGATGGGGGACACCCACCCTCTCCCCAAAAGTCCACCACGTCCTTGCGCTGCCCTTGACCTCCCATCCCGTTTTTCCCCGCTCGTGCCGCGCCACCGCCGCCGCCTTGACCCTGTCACCATTTTGCCGGCAGCTTCCGCGGCTGCCGGGATAACTTTGGGCCACCAAAGAGGATCGCGCCGCTTCAGCCGGTAATGCCCCCGCGCCCTTCGGCCGCCAAATCGCCCCGGGGGCAGGGCAGCGTCCGCGGGGGATTTTTATCCCAGCCTGGATCTCGCTCGGGATAAAAATAACCCGCCGGGTTTCAGCGCTGGCGCTCGTGCGGGCACGAGGAACGAGTGGGAGAAGCAGCTTTGGAGGCGCTTGGATGTTTGGAGTGGTGGCATGTGGTGGTTGGATCCTTCCCCAGGGATGGGGATGGAGGCCTGAGGCTTCCGGAGCTGGGATTGTGCTGGAGGATCCCAGACCAGGGCTCTGGGGGTCCCTTGGTCCGTGCAGGTCCAGCTCTGCTGGAGTGGAGCGTGACTGGTTGAGTTTCCCACAAGTGTCCCCTTTGCCGAGGCCTCGCTGGCGGTGCTGGTGGCTGGCGTTGGCACCGTGGTCTTTCCTGGTGTTCCCAGGGTATGAAGGCGTTGGCATCGTAGTCAGATCTCCTGCTTTTTGATCTGGGTCTGCAGCCGGGCTTGGAGAAGCTGCTGCTCCGGCCATTCCAGGGCGCTCTGCCCATTCCAGGGGGTTTGTTGAGCTCCTTGGCTTGGAAAGGCTTTAATTTGGGGAGAGTCTGAGGCTGACGGTGGCTCAAGGCACAGCTGGCCCAGCCAGGGATGGCATCCCATGGCACTGGGGACTTGGCTTTGGAGCCCAAGAGCGCTGCGCCGGGCGGGCTCCGGTGTTTCCGCGTGGATTCCCAGTGGTTGAGTGTTCGGTGGCCACACGAGGCTGGATTGGCATGAGCTGGGATTGTCCTTCCCCGTGTGCTCTGGAGATCCTGCAGCCATGAGGGGCTGCGGGATGGTTTGGGAGCCGCTGGTCCCCGCAGTGTCCCCGTGTGTGGCTCGGGTGGGCTGAGGTGGATGGCAGGAACTGGAGCCACCACACACAGGGAGAGCCACCAGGGCCCCCAGCGTCACCTGAGGGGGCTGTGGTGGTGCTGGAGGCGCTCGTCCCCACTGGTGCCTCGCGCTGGAAAACGCTGGAGATACCGGGAACGGGCACAGCAGAGGAGCTGCCCCAGCCAGGAGCCACCCAAGGTTGCACCAATGGAGGAGGAGGAGGAGGGAAGGAGCCCACCAGGGCCTGGGAACCTGCTCTGCCACCCGGGCATCCCGCTGGGCAGGACCCCCCGGCACGGCACGGAGCAGGAAGGTGAGGAGCACCCTTGGGTGGCGAAGCGCGGGGAGTGCGTGCAGCACCTTGCACGAAAAATGTTGGTTGCTACGGAAACACGGCACTTTCCATCCCCGTTCTGGGCTATCTGTGTTCTTGGGGAGGAGGGAAGGGCTTCCAGTCACGTACCAGCTCCACAGAACTTGCTGCCTTCCCCTCCTCGACGGCAGCGCCGGGGTCCTGAGGAGGCCACCAACACCTCGCTCCTCCCTGCTGAGGGTCTTCGGGGCTTTGCAGGATGTGCTTGGATCCAAGAGCTCTCCATGGGATGGGATTTGCTGCTCAGGAGGAGCACCAAGAGCTGAGATCCCGTCCTTGGGCTCAGGAGCGATGAGGACCCGCAGCCAGGAGCTCCTGGTTTGCAGCTGGAGTACAGATGTTGGTGGGATCCTTCCCCGATCTTCTCACCTCTGGCTCAGCTTCTGCTTCCACAGAAGGCCTGGATGGTTCTGGATCGCCTGACCCTCATTTCCCACCCCGTGGGACCGTGTGGATCTATCCGCCCTTCCTCCCCATCCCTGGATGAGCTCTGAAGGAAGGGGCCACTCTCGCCCTCCCAGCACGAGCCCAGGACAGGGGGACAAACAGCAGGAAGACGCTCCCCGAGTCCTGTGGCCGTCGGGGTGGCAGATCCAGGCTCGTCCCAGCTCTGCCTTGTCACATCCCCTGTGCCCTGAGGTGACAGTGAGGGGCATCACAGCGGGGACAGGGCCAGGAGCAGCAGCCTGGCCCAGCTGGCCGTGGGAACCACCAGCAAAACCTTCCAGCCTTCCTCTTCCTCCTCACCCTCCCCACACCAGGATGGGGATGTGGGGGGACCCTCCTGGCACCCCAAAATCGATCCCTTGCAACCTCCCCTCTCCACCCACCCCGGCTCCTCCTCCCCATCCTGGCACAGAATGGGACAACTGGTGGCGGTTGCCACCCTCCCCACTGGTGGCCCCCCCCGGATCTGCCCCCCCCCCCCGCTCCTTTTGGGCTAATCCCTGTCCTCACCGGTGTCGGTAACACCTTCCCAGTTTAGCATCATCCTCCCTGGCTGTAATTACCGCGCTGTTTACCTCCACCTGCTAATTGATAAAGCCACCCCTGGCGCCCGGCCCAGGCCTCCGCCCCGTGCGCTGGCATGTGGCTGGTGTCACCAGCCCGGTGTCACCAAGCCCATGGCCACCCCCGGGATGTCACCCTGGGCTGGCAGCAGGGGGGCTGCGGGCACCCAGATCTTGGGGGGGTTGTGCCTCATCCCAGGGTCACGGATGGTGGTGGCTGATGGGGTCGGTGCTGAGGACAGGGTGGGTTTTTGGTCACCACGATGACTTTGCTGCCCCTCCCACCCCTGTGCAGCCTCCTCAAGATGGATTTGGGGGGTTTCTCCCCGAAATTGGGTGCTCCTGCTCTTCCAAAGGTGATGCACATCCCTTGGATTTCCTTGACGGGGGCAGTCCTGCTCCTCCCCATGCTCTCACCCATCCCAGGGTGATCCTGGGCACCCCCTGCCCACACCCTCCCCGGGATGCTCCTGGGAATCCCTTCCCAGTGCCCTCGCCCACCCCAGGGAGTACCCCTGGGCAGCTCCTCTCCGTGTCCTCATCCATCTCAGGGATGATCCCAGGCAATTCCTTCCCTTCGCTCACCCCAGGAAATACCCCTGGGCATCCCCTCCCTCTGCCACCACCCACTCCAGGCTGTCCCTGGACACTCCATGTTCCTGCCCTCATCCGCTTTTGGAAACTTCCTGGGCACCCCCTCCCCATGCCCTTGCACACCCCAGGGATGATCCAGGCAATTCCTTCTCCTCTCCCACCCCAGGGATGATCCAGGCAATTCCTTCTTGCCCACCCCAGGGATGATCCAGGCAATTCCTTCTCCTCTCCCACCCCAGGGATGATCCAGGCAATTCCTTCTCCTCTCCCACCCCAGGGATGATCCAGGCAATTCCTTCTCCTCGCCCACCCTAGGGATGATCCAGGCAATTCCTTCTTGCCCACCCCAGGGATGATCCAGGCAATTCCTTCTCCTCTCCCACCCTAGGGATGATCCAGGCAATTCCTTCTCCTCTCCCACCCCAGGGATGATCCAGGCAATTCCTTCTTGCCCACCCCAGGGATGATCCAGGCAATTCCTTCTCCTCTCCCACCCCAGGGATGATCCCGGCAATTCCTTCTCCCCGCCCACCCCAGGGACGCTCCGCAGCTCCCATGGGTTTCGCTCCATCCGCTCCCGCCCCATTTCCAGCCTTTACACCGAAATCGGGCGAATTTCAGGGTCTCCTCCGCGCGCGCCTTGCCCGTGACGTCACGCTCCCCTCCGCGTGACGTCACGCCCCCCGCGTGGCGTCACGGCGGCGCGCGGCGGGGTGAGCGCTGCCGGAAGGGGCGGGGCCAAAAGCGGCGGCGCTTCCGGGAGCGGCGCGGGGCGGAGGGGGAAGATGAGCTGGTGAGTGCGGGGGGACCCCGGGACAGCGGGGACGGGAACCGGCACCTGCGGGACCGAGAGCGGGGCTGGGGACGGGAACCGGCACCTGCGGGACCGGGAGCGGGGCTGGAGGGAGGAACCGGCACCTGCGGGACTGGGAGCGGGGCTGGGAGGCAGAACCGGCACCTGCCGGGACCGGGGCGGGGTGGGAGCAGGAAACCGGCACCTGCGGGACCGGGAGCGGGGCTGGGGACGGGAACCGGCACCTGCGGGACCGGGAGCGGGGCTGGGAGCAGGAACCGGCACCTGCGGGAGCGGGAGCGGGGCTGGGAGCAGGAACCGGCACCTGCGGGAGCGGGAGCGGGGCAGGAGGGAGGAACCGGCACCTGCGGGACCCGGGAGCGGGGCAGGCAGCAGGAACCGGCACCTGCGGGACCGGGAGCGGGGCAGGAGGGAGGAACCGGCACCTGCGGGACCGGGAGCGGGGCAGGCAGCAGGAACCGGCACCTGCGGGACCGGGAGCGGGGCAGGAGGGAGGAACCGGCACCTGCGGGGGAGCGGGGCTGGGGAGGAACCGGCACCTGCGGGAGCGGGGCTGGAGGACAGGAACCGGCACCTGCGGGAGCGGGAGCGGGGCTGGGGACGGGAACCGGCACCTGCGGGACCGGGAGGGGGCTGGGGACGGGAACCGGCAGTTGCGGCACCGGGAGCGGGGCTGGGGACGGGATCACCGGCACCTGCGGGACTGGGAGTGGCGGAAGGCGGGGGAACCGGGATCACTGGAACCGGGATCACTGGAACCGGGATCACTGGCACCGGCCCGCCCGGTCCCGGCTCCTCACCTTGGGCACTGTGGTTGAGGAGGAGCCGGGGATGGGCCCGGAGCGGTTCCCGGTGCTGAGCGGCCTTGGCCCGGTGGAGGCCCTGGAGCGGAGCCGGTGCTGCCAGGGCTTGTCCCGGTGCAGGCCCTGGGTGCGGCCCCGGTGGGGTTCACAGAGCTGGCCTGGCTGGTCCCGGTGCTGGCCCCGGAGCTGGGCCTGGAGCGGAGCCGTGCTGGCCAGGTGTGGCCCGGAGCTGGCCTGGAGCAGACCCTGGTGTTGGCTGGGCTTGTCCTGGTGGAGATCCTGGAACTGGCCCTGTTGGGGTCCCTGGTATTGTCCCAGTCCTGGCCAAGCTTGTCCCATCCTGGCCAGGTTTATCCCGGTCTTGGCCGGGTTTGTCCCAGTCCTGGCCGGGTTTGTCCCGGTCCTGGTCAGGTTTGTCCCATTGCTGATCAGGTTTGTCCCAGTCCCGGCCAGGTTTGTCCTGGTGCTGGCCAGGCTTGTTCCAGTCCTGGCTGGGTTTATCCCAGTCCTGGCCTGGCTTGTCCCGGTCCTGGCCTGGCTTGTCCCGGTCCTGGCCAGGGTTGTCCTGATACTGGCCCAGCTTGTCCTAGTCCTGGCCCGGCTTGTCCCAGTCTTGGCCCAGCTTGTCCCAGTCCTGGCTGGGTTTATCCCAATCCTGACCAAGTTTGTCCCAGTCCTGGCCAGGTTTGTCCCTGCTGTGTCTGAGGTCACCCACACAGGTGTGCACCCCTCACCCTCCTCACCTGTGCACCCCCAGCACCCCCTGACCCCTTCCCCTGTCCCCTCTGCTCCCTGTCCCCTGCCCAGGTGCTGCTCTGTGGACACAAAGGTTCCCCAAGTGTCTAAAACCACCTTCAACCCCATGAAAGTAACGCTTTTTCCTTCAAAAAATAGGAAAGAACAATTCCCGTGTGTGTGAATTGGACTGGTGAGGGCTCAGTTTGGACATGCTGATTCCTTAGGTGCTTATTTAAATGAATTATATTAGAAATTAATAATATTAGGAATTAATAATATTCAGAATTAATCTGGACTGCCCTGCGTGATTTCTCTTCCTGGGTAGTCCCGGAGATCCAGCGCTGCTGTGAGAGGCGAAGGCTGGGTTGGATTAAGGACTAAAAGGCCTTTTCCTTGCCTGGAAGGTTGAGTTCCATGGTGGAAATGGAAAATTTTTGGGCTTGGGAGCTGTGGAAGTTGTGGTTTGGAAATGTACTGCGGGAGTGTAATGAGGCACACTCAGGTACTGATTAAAATCGGGCATTGGGGCTAAAAATACACATTTATCCATGGAATCACTTTGGTTGTGCTTTACTCGGAACAGCAGCAATTACGGACAGCGCTGGCTAACGAGGCCTTGGAGCCACCTTTTCCCAGGGAGTCCGAGGGAGGGGACTCTGGAAGAGACCCTCTGGTTCAGGGGGAGCTTCAGAGCCAAAATGCGCGGGATAAATAATCCCTTCATGAGTTGGCTGTGGAATAAATTGGGTGCTGAGCATCCACACTTCCACTTGCACTTCCCAGTGTCCATCTGGCCCTGGGGACGTCGCTGGGGACTGTCACGTGTCACCAGAGCACACGTGGCTTGTCCTGGGAGACCTTTTCCTGGGAGACCTTTTCCCGGGAGACCTTTCTCTGGGATATCTGGTGTTTTCGCCTCTTTCTGGGGAGGAATCCGAGGTCGTTTCTGGGTGAGGGGGGAACTGGGGACTCCAGGGAATTCTGAGTCTCCTCTTTCTTCTCCGGCCGCGTCAGCCCCCGGAGCGCGGCGGCCGCGCTGACGCACGAGGGGCTCGCAGCCTGCGGGGTTCCAGCACCGTGGCAGCCGCACAATCGCCCTCAGTCCGGCCCTGGAGCGTCCACCCTCGCGGCCGGCCCTTCCCGGTGCTGCCCACCCCGATGAATCGGGCCATTCACGGGGGGCCGGGGTTCAGGGCCTGCGTGACGTCCGCGGCAGCGCTGACACACGTCGGGGTCGTGCCCTGCTCCTGAAATGTCACAGCGAGGCACGTCCGGCCCCGCTGCCGCTGCTCTGGCATCGCTGTGGAGCGGGAGAGCTTTGTTCCAGCCCTGGCTGCTTTGGGAAGTTGGGAAGCAGGGACTTTGCTCAGCTTCCGTGTGCGTTAGCCCTGGGTTGATCCCTCTTTTCCCGGGGGTTGGCTGCTGCAGCCGAGGAAGAGGATGGAGCTTCCTCTTCAGCGTTGTCCTGCAGAGCTGGGAAGTGGCACAAACTGCCGCCACTTGGGCTCCTGGACACTCGTATCCTTCATTTTCTTGTGAAGGAGATCCCTGGATATTTAAGGGCTGTTGGCAGGTTGATGCTTTGTTGAGTTGTGCGGGGTTAATCCTCTGCCATCCCTCTCTCCTTGGGAGCTCTCTGTGCTGCAGGAGGGCTGGGAACACAGGGAATGCTCCCAGGAGCACAGGGATCGCTCCCAGGAACACAGGGATCACTCCCAGGAACACAGGGAACATTCCCAGGAGTATGGGGATCACTCCCAGGAGTATGGGGATCACTCCCAGGAACACAGGGATCACTCCCAGGAACACAGGGATCGCACCCAGGAACACAGGGATCACTCCCAGGAGCTCAGGGATCACTCCCAGTAGCACAGGGATCACTCCCAGGAACACAGGGATCACTCCCAGTAGCACAGGGATCACTCCCAGTAGCACAGGGATCACTCCCAGGAACACAGGGAACATTCCCAGGAGCACAGGGATCACTCCCAGGAACACAGGGAACATTCCCAGGAGCACAGGGATCACTCCCGGGAACACAGGAGATGCTCCCAGGAGCACAGGGATCACTCCCAGGAGTATGGGGATCACTCCCAGGAGCTCAGGGATCACTCCCAGGAGCTCAGGGATCACTCCCAGGTACACGGGGATCACTCCCAGGAACACAGGGAATGCTCCCAGGAGCACAGGGATCACTCCCGGGAACACAGGAGATGCTCCCAGGAACACAGGGATCACTCCCAGGAGTATGGGGATCACTCCCAGTAGCACAGGGATCACTCCCAGGAGCACAGGGATCACTCCCAGGTACACGGGGAACATTCCCAGAAGATGATGATGACCCTTGTACCAACAAGGGAAAACAGCTCCAAAGGGCTCCCGCTGGTGACAGAGCCTGGATTAAACCCCCAAATTCCCGATTCCTGCCCCCAGGCAGTGAGGCAGCGCTGCCTTTCTAGGCTGAGCTTTATTTAGAGCAGGAGTAGGCTTGTTTTGGGACGCAGCCTTGCATGGACAGCTGAGATGTTTTTGGAATCTCAGCCGAGCTCCGTTGCTTCCTTTATGCTTTGGATCGGGATCTCTTGGAGCATCCTCATCCCCCTCTTCCTCCTGTGCAATCCAGTGATTCCCTTGGCCATCACTCCTTCTAAAAATAAAGGGAATGGAGTGCTGGGTTTTCCTGTACCCTCCCCTTACTGCCCCGAGTGCCTCATTTTTGACTTTATAAAGCATTTTTCAAGGTTCCCGAAACCACATCAAACCAAACCTCATAACCAGACTCCCAAATACCCCGTGCTTCGGTTTCCCACTCCCCCCTAGGTGAATTCCCACAGGGAAAAGGGGGTTTTCAGCAGCGTGCCAGCTCCCGGCACCGCTGCAACAGCTGGGATTTACTGGGAGGAAAAAATACGGGAGGCAAACGTTGACGGGGAGCGCAAAGCTCGTGGTGCTCAGGGCAGGGCTGGGGGACCACATTCCTCTTGGCAGAGACCTCTCCAAGTGGACTCCAGAGCTGGAATTCCTGGGAAGGCAGAGTGGGGACGGGTGGTTGTGCAATGTTTAACTCCCCGGAGTGGCTGGGAGTGATTTCTGGAATATTTAGGGATGGAGGTGAGGAGGAGCCACCTGTCTCGCAGAGGATGGGAGGATGGATGGATTTGCACAGCCTCCAAGCGGGGTTGTTGGTTATTCCTCGTGTTTTCCGTGTTCTGGATTTGCACAGTCTCACAGTGGGGTTGTTGGTTATTCCCAGTGTTTTCACATCCTCACAGTGGAGTTGTTGGTTATTCCGGGTGTTTTCACAATATCAAAGTGGGGTTGTTCGTTATTCCCGGTGTTTTCCATGTTCTGGATTTGCACAGCCTCACATTGGGGTTGTTGGTTATTCCCGGTTGTTGGTTATTCCGGGTGTTTTCCATGCTCTGGATTTGCACAGTCTCACAGTGGGGTTGTTGGTTATTCCTGGTTATTGGTTATTCCCGATGTTTTCACAACCTCAGAGTGGGGTTGTTGGTTATTCCCAGTGTTTTCACAGTCTCACATTGGGGTTGTTGGTTATTCCCGGCTGTTGGTTATTCCCGGCTGTTGGTTATTTCCAGCTGTTGGTTATTCCGGGTGTTTTCCATGCTCTGGATTTGCACAGTCTCACACTGGGGTTGTTGGTTATTCCCGGCTGTTGGTTATTCCCGGCTGTTGGTTATTCCCGGCTGTTGGTTATTCCGGGTGTTTTCCATGTTCTGGATTTGCACAGTCTCACACTGGGGTTGTTGGTTATTTCCAGCTGTTGGTTATTCCCGGCTGTTGCTTATTCCGGGTGTTTTCCATGTTCTGGATTTGCACAGTCTCACACTGGGGTTGTTGGTTATTCCCGGCTGTTGGTTATTCCCGGCTGTTGGTTATTCCCGGTGTTTTCCATGCTGTGAGCCGTGGCCACGCTGGGCAGGTGCGATGCAAACACAGCCCCGGGCACTGTTTTCTTCCCTCTGAATCAATATTGATGTTTTTTTGGAGCCCGGCGTGGCCAATGGCAACGCTCCCCCTTCCCTGCAGGTTTCAGTGATACTGGGATCGGGAGATGAGCATGGGATAAAATGAACTGGGATGAAGCAAGCGGATACCAGAGCGGTGAGCGAGGCTCCCAAACACCTCCCTGTCACCTGGAGCACCTGTGCAAGGTGCTTTGCACATCCCAAACTTTTTATCGTGGTGAAACTGAGCCATCCGGGCATCTCCCGGGGTGGAGCAGCCGGGAAGAGCCACCTGCCACCTCCCCTGCCACCATCGTTAGTGGTTATTCCTTAATTGTTCATTTTTCCACCTGTTTTGCCCAGGTAGCTCCAACCCAGTGCTCTGGTTGAGCCACAACCGTGTTTCACAACCGTGCTTAAAATGGATATTTTTGTAGCATAGTCAGGGCCTAAAACAGCCCTGCAAAATTCTGCTCGCCCACGCGCCTGGCGTGAGTAATTTTCTTTTGATGGGTGAGTAAAATATCATTATTTTTTTCATGCTCCTCTTGGAATGGGTGGGAGAGAGGATTCTGACATTATTTTTGATTCGCTCTAACACTGACACCGCGCCTGGCTCCGTGCAGGATGCGGAGGGACCCGCTCCCAGGAGCTCATCCCTCCACTGCCAAACTTCAGGTGGTGCCTCATTTTCCCTGGCCTGACCTAAAATCCAGAAAATCGATGTTTACACCTCTTTTTTTTTTTTTCCCCTCTTTTTACACCTCTCTTTCCCTTCTCCCCCGCTGCAGCGACTCGCCCTGACATCCCTGCTTGGCTTAAAGCCTCCAAGTTTCCAGGGATGGCGTTGAAACCCAGGTGGGAGCGCTCACCTGCGGGATGGGCGCGTTCATCCCCGAGGGATCCCATCCCCACATCCCTCCCATCCCCACCCCGTGACCTCCCCTCTCCTCTCCACGAGGAGAGCACCCAAACGGGGATTTGGCGCAGAGTCTCCCTCGACAGAAGCTGTTTGTGATCTGTTGGAATAATTTTTTTTTCCCTTTTTTTTTTTTTTGCCTCCGCGCTGTGTTTGGAGCGGTTGCCATGAGTTCCTGGGAGGGGGGGAGCGGGGTGGGACGGTGCCTGCGGTTTCCATGGACACGCCGGGAGCACAGCGAGGAGGCATCCGGGAGATTAACGCCTAACCTGAGCCTGCCCTCCTGCCTGGCTCACCTGGGCACGGCTGGGATCCCCCTCCTGCACCTTCGGGTGTTTTTAGGGAGCCCAAGGGATGTGGAGGTTTCCAAGATTTTTCTGTGCAGTGTTTTCCTCTTCTTGTGTAGGCTGGGATGAGACTCGGGAATGCTGCTCAGCAAAGCCCTCTCAGCTTCCTTTGAACTTCCTGGCTTTCCCATTTCGTGGAAAAGTCCTTCCCTAACACTTCCATCCTGTAGGAAAGCTTTACCCGAGCACAGAGGGAGGAGAAGCTCAGCCAAGTTCAGAGTGGGAAAGTGAAGGTTCACATCCTTCCTCGAGTGCTCCCAACCTTCCTGTTGGGGTTTGCAGGAACACTGTGATCCCTCTGGGATAGCAGCTGATCCCGTGATCAGGCAGCTTCTCTGGATGCTGAATCCATTTTTCTGAGCTGAATCCATTCCCAACCCAGGTGCTTCCAAAGGGAAGGGCTCAGGGAAGGGCCCTGTCGCAGTTCCTGCGGTAGCTTCAGGCCGGTTTTTGTCTGCACGGAGGATCAGGTGTGAAGGGGTGGGTTTGTAGAATCCCTCATCATCCCACTTGCCAAAATCCTTGGGAAAACCAGGCTCGGAGGGTCGGGGTCACCCTGGCAGCGCGGGAGGCTGGGTGTCATCCTCCTGCCTGCAGGCACAGAGAGGTTTCTTTCCGGTGAAGGAATTGAGATTTTTGGTGGAAATTCAAAGAGTGAGAAGCTCTGGCGGGGATCCAGGCTGTGCTGGCACTTGGGGTTTCGATGAGAGAGAGGGAGAGAGAAAGGAAAAAAAAGCCCTGAAACTTTCCACGGGAAGCGGGCACTTCCCACAAAGCATGGATTTAGTCGGTGGTCTGGCAGTGGTACCAGTAAAAACCAGTTGTGGCCACCAGTTCATACCACAGCGAGACCTGCGGGTCCCCAGCAAATGCCACCCATGCCCACCTGGGGCAGGAATATTGAATCCAGAGGCTCGGTGCCACTTTTCCCAAATGAATTCACATCCAAAGTGCCCCAGCCTCTCCTATCCCTGTCCTTGTCCATCTGTCTGTCCATCCTCCCTCCCCAGTCCCCGCTTGGCAGCTCAGCATCCCCCGGGGAAGAATTTTATCAGCTGTGGGTGAAAATATTTGGTGTTTATCCCTTACTTATCTGCCAAGGGTCTTCTGGGGCCTGATGAGGGGTGGCAAAGCCACGTTCTGATGGAATGAGCCAGGAGAAAGGATCACATCCCGCGGGAATTCATCCCCTGGGCACGCTCTGAGCTCCATCCCAGCCCCGGGCTGCTGCCAGGGTTTGATGTCCACCCTAGGAAAGGACAATTCCTCCCAAAATTAGCAAGGATTGAGTGATTCCTGCTGGCAATTCCTGCGTGCCTCCGTTCCAGGGGACCGGCGGGGAGTGGGGAGGGGGAGCTCCGTGTTTTAAGCTGCAGCTCCCCACAGACCTCATCGAGCTGATCCCCTCCTGCCTGGGAGGTTTGTTTCCAGCTCTCCTGTGCATCCAGAGGAGAATTAACCGCTTTGGTGTGTGTGGCCCTGCCGTTTGCACATGGAGAAGCCAAGTAAATAGATGAGATTGCTGGGGAAACTTCAGAGAAAATCAGCCACAGCTTCTCCCACCTTCCCCTCCCTGGGGTTCCTGAGCATCCCCGAGTAGAGCTCGCAGGATTCTCTCCACCCACACTTTTTTTTTTTCCCCTACTTTAAGCTCTTCCCACCCTCTCCCTGCAGCTCTTCGCCCTCCTCCCTCCCCGCTGGAGCCGCTGCTTTCCCCGAACTCGCGGTGGCCTCGCGGGGAGGGGGCTGCGAGGGGCCGGGATGCTCCCCCAGCCCCGCGGGGTGGGAGCGCTCCTCCGGCTGTGACTCAGCGCGCTCGGCTCTTCAGGAACGGGATTTCAAGGGATTTCACACCCCAAACACAACCCCAGCTTTCTCTCGCTCAGCAGAAACGAGACATCAAATAAAAAAAAAAAAAAAAAAAAAAGCACTGATTCTGGTTTTTCTTTGGTGTTTCTAGAGCCAGGCTCAGCTTTGGAGGTACCAGGGAGATCCGTGCCACGCTGGGGATGATGGATACGGATCCATCTCCCCCCCACCCCCAATTTATTTACATTATCCCCGTCATGCATTTTCTAATCAGGAAAAAAACCTCTTAATTTTGAAGCAAACGATTGGGATGTTGCTGTGGCAGCTGCACTTTGTGTCTCCCCCCCACCCCAAAAATTTTGCAGGCAGGGCCACAACTCCCAGAGGGACAAAAATTCGGTGCCAGCAGCAGTTTTGAGGCGTGGGGTGAATCCATTTGGTTGAAAAGCTCCAATGAAATCCATACCTCTCATCTTTTTCCTTTTTTTTTATTCCTTACTGCTTTCTTTCCTGCTCATCCATCTTCCCCCCCACCCTTCCAGAGAATCATATTAAAAGGCAGTGATTTAGAAACCAGGGAAATTATGTAAAATTGTAAAATAGAACAAAAAAAAAGAAAAAAACCCCAATAATTGAGGAACAGACCTGACTTGCACAGGGTTATTTTTTAGAGGTTTTACTGAGACAGACATAATTACCAAGTGGCATCACGATGCTGATGGAGATATTTACTGCTGCACGGGGATTTGCAGCGCTCCACTGACTCCCCTTTGTTTCTGGGGGAAAAGAAGGGATTTTTGGGGTTCCTTTGCCCTCTGTGGTGGGGTGAGGATGGGGAATGGGATGGGACAGAACCCCCTGTGCTCCCTCTGCCTTCCCTTCCCAGCTCTGATACCCAACCAGTGCTGATTCATGGCTTTTCCTACATCTTTTTCACCCTACATTTTTTACCCTAATAAAATCCCTCCTTTACCAAAATTCCCTGGATTTCACCATTTTTCCCGTGGACATCACCACTTTGGCACGCTCTGTACCCCCCAGAGGGGCAGGTTGTGCTCAGGTAATGCTTTAATCACCTTTTTAATTGTCCTTTCCCACTAAGAACCAGCCTGGCTCCAACTCCCTGCTTGTTCCCGCTCTGCCAGAGAATGGCAAACTGGTTTTAACTGGGATAACACTCCCTTGAGTAAAATCCCCCTTTTATTTTTTTATCCTTCCAGCACCGAGTTGATGCCATCACTTCCAAAAACATCAAGTGACAGCACCTGGCTGGGGATGAGGAGGTGCCTCATTTTAGTTTATATTTGACCCACGGAGGAAAACACAAAGGAAAAAAAAAAAAAAAGAAAATCCATATATTTTTGTTTTCTTCCTGTAAGGCACCACACCCCCCAGTTATTGACAGGGAAATTATACAGCAGAGTGGTGTTTGTTTATAAAAGAAGGGTGATTCACACCGCCACAGGAGCTGGAAAGGGTTAAACCCAAAATTACACGGAGAGCCATAAACAGGAAGTTCTCCCAAAAAAAAAAAAAAGAAATTTAAATTTAAACCCTGGTGACTCAGGTTGGCTCCAGAGCTGCTCAGGGAGGGTCACAGGGGGTGCAGCCCTGGATTATTCCCGGTGGGTAATTACAGCATTGGTTTGAAAACAACGGGAAAGGTGGGAAGAGCAAGGTTTGGAGTTTGGGTAATCCGGGTTTTTTGCTTCGTCCCGCCCGTTCTTCCATTGCAAACTCTCTCTCCCGTTGCACACAGTTGGATTTTACGGGTGAAAATGTTTCCTGGGGGTCCAGCTGTTGGATGGAGCAGTGCTGGGGGCTTGGAAGTGGAGCTGGTGGGAAGTGAATGGAAAACCAGCAGTGGGAAAAGCCAGACTGGGAGGCAACAGGACCTGCAGCCGAGACAGTCCCAAAATCCATGGTTTTAGCTCAAGTTTGGTGTAGCAGCTTGAGAATTTGGGCTGGCCCAGTCCAGATTCTCAGGAGGGGACTCAGGCACTTTCCCAGGAAGCTCCTGGTGCAGATTTGGGATGAGATAGGATGATATTGAGCTGTAGGTAAAGCATCTCTGACAAACAAGACTTTAATGTCACCACGACCTCAATTTTTTTTATTTATCTAAAGCACCACAACCCAGGAAACGCTGGGAGATTTTGGCTGAGATGCTTTAACCAAACAGCACCTCTTTAACTTAATTAAATCCATTGACAACAGCAGTGGAATTCCTGGATTTTCATTATACTGATAGGTGAAAGAAATCCAATTATTTCCAGGCCGCCTGCGTGGCTGCTCCCAGCTGACCCAGCCACCCTTACATATGTTGTGTAATTTATTTAGAGTACTCTTCACCTCTGAGGAAACCATTCAGGTAACCCAGATTTTCCTGGGAATTAGGGATTTTAAGAATGAAGGCTGTGCTGGCAGGTGAGCCTCTCCTCCAGCTGTTGGAGCAGAGGAATCCTTTGAAGCAGCTCGCAGCTCCCAGACACCGACTCGTTACTTTTTTTAATATCCTCTCTCGAAATATTTACGGGGTTTGTTTGGGGTTTTTGGAGTATTATTTTCTCCTCCCCGTCAGATTTGGTTCTTCAGCTGCGTGTGGAGCATCCTTGCCTTGGTTTGGGGTGGAGGGAGGATGTGTGGGGCTGATTTTAGGGGTGGTGCTGCAGAATCCAAGGGACCCACAAGGACCATCCAGTCCAACCCCTGGCCCTGCACAGACACCCCAAAATCCCACCCTGGGAGCGGTGTCCAAACACCCCTGGAGCTCTGGCAGCCTCGGGACCATGCCCAGTCCCTGGAGAGCTGTCCCAGTGCTTATTCCACCCTTTGGGGGAAGAATCTTTCCCTAAAATCCAACCTGACCCTCCCTTGGCACAGCTCCAGCCGTTCCCAGGGTGCTGTCACTGCCACGGAGTAGAGCTCGGAGCTGCCCCTCGGGAGGGAGTTGGGGAATGCTGAGAGGTCTCCCCAAAGTCTCTCCCAGCCTTTTTCTGTGCAGGGGGTGCTCAGTGCCTGGAATGAGGGGCTGCCACCCTGGGACAATCCCTGCTGCCACGCCGGGACAATCCCAAAGCCACCCCCAGCCCTGGGCCCGGCATCGTCGTCGCTCACACATCCCCTTCTCCTCTCTCTTTTCCAGGATCCCGTTCAAGATCGGGCAGCCCAAGAAACAGATTGTACCCAAGACAGTGAGTAAACCAGTTCCCCCTTTTTAGCTCCAGCCTTGGATCATGTGGCTGATGAGTCAAGCCGGCACTTTGACTCGTCCCATTTTGCAGCGTGTGGGAGGGAGCTGGAGCAGCAGAACCTGTTGCCGCGTGTGACCAGCGCTCGGCTCCTCGTGCGAGGAGCGAGGGGGAGCCCCATCCAGGCAGAATATTTTGGTTTGGGATCTGTTGAAATGATAAATTTTTTTAATGTTTTTTTGGGTTTTTTTTTGGGGAGGGGTGTGTGTGCGTGTGTGCGTGTGTGTGTGTGTGCGGGAAAGGGGGAAAAGCTCTCTTGGTCTGGCACAGTTTTCCTCGGAGATGGCTGAACGGTTTTGCTTCCTTCCTTCCTTCCTTCCTTCTTTCAGCAATGGCTTGTTTGTTCATCCTTTCGGAGCAGATGGAGGAGGAGGAGTGGTTCAGATCGCTGAATATAACTGTTTCCAAAGAAAGGCTTATAAGCTGAGATGCTTAGTGCTCGGGCGTGAATTAATTTGTGCTGCACAGCATTTGCTTTAAAAGCAAATTAAAAAAGCATTTTGTATTCCCGTGGATTTGAGGCTCCTACCCCAAGTGCTGCTGCTCGCAGCTGGCTGTGGTATTTTCCCTTCTTAAGCAGCTTGGCTTTGCATTTGTCCCGTGCCAAAAAAAAAAAAGAAACAGCAAAAAAAAAGCTGTGGAACCTCCCGGGAGCTGGCCCTGAAAACTCACCTGGACACCTGCTCTAAAATGGGAGCGTGGGGCAGAGCTTGTCCCTCTCACAGCATTGGTGACCTAATCCCCTGCACAGACTGACATCCCTGATCCTTCCTCTCCGGGACACTCGGCTAATTCCGCAGGATGCGTGGGCACCCGCGTTTGTGGGGCAGTTTCTCCTTGGGACATGACATTTTCCCTGGAGGCAGAGGGCTAATCCCACCACTCCCTTCAAGCCTTGATTGTCATGTTTTATTTTAAAGGATTTGGTGGTTGTCTGCTGCCGTGGAGCAGCAATTTTCTGTAACAGCTCCAAACTGTCAGTACAGAATTTAAGCCAGGCAGGCGACGGAGACGAGGACTGGTAAAATTCCTCCTCCATGGTTTTTCCATGTTTTCCGCTGCCCTTTTCCAAGGGCTGGCGATCCACCAGGAAGGTGCTGCTGCCTGTGGCCCCTCAGGTGAGGCGGCCCAGCCTCAGCTCCTCACACCCTCCCAGCTGGTGTCAGGAGCCCCCACATTCCTTGCTCCACGACATTTTGCACTTCCCGGTGTTCCCGATGCCGATGTCCTTCCAGGCTGGGGCAAGAACCAACTGCTCTGCAGCTTTGGGTGTCTTGGCCTGCTCTGCTGGGCATCTCCAGCCCACCCATTCTCACATCACAGTTGAATATATTTTATTGAGTATATTTTATTCCCTCCCCTCCTGCTGTGTTCGTTCGCTGTTGGGAGAGGTTTTTCTCCCCTAAAATCAGCCATCCCCGAGCTCGGGCTCGCTGCAGATGAGCGGTGGCACCTTTGAGATCTTCCCTTCCCCAGAGCTGCTGGAATGTGCTGTTCTGAAGCAGTTGGCAGCCTTTGCTTATATATACATGTGTGTGTATTAAATAGAACAGCTCAGAATATCCGGCAGGCAGAGGTTCATTCAGCACCCAGAGCCTTTCCAGGCCTTTTCCTTCTCCTTCCTTCCTCCCTCAGCTCCCCAGGAGCAAGGTTTGGTGTCAGCAAAGTTGGAAACTGATTTCTAAATGGCTTCCATTTGCCCTGGGATGGTGATGATGATGATGATGATGATGATGATGATGATGATGATGATGGTGATGGTGCTGCTCTCCAGGAAAGCAGAAAACAGGAAGCTCAAAGCCTTGGAACTTCACAAAGCCGGGAGTAGAGTGCAGCTCTTCAAAGCAGAACAAAAGGCAGGAAACCACCGATATCCCCCGGGATCAGGCATTCCATGCCGTGGTGGGGAACGGACGGGGCTGCTTTGAGCTGCAGGCCCCCAGATTTCACCTCCCAGATGCAGGCTGGGGCGCTCCATCTGTGCAGGCGTTGGGGAACGGCGGCAGCAGCCAAGGGCTGGGATGTTCCAGATGTTGGGCTCCGGAGCCCGCTGCAGGAAGTGGGAAGGTGTGGCATCTCCAGGGCTGCATCCCAAGCCCATCGGAAGGGAAGTGGTTGTGGGTAGAGGATCTCCCACTCGCAGGGACCGGACCACAAAAGAAGGATGGTGAGGGGGAAGGATAAAAAACAAAAAAAAAGCAGCGTTTGTTAGGATGTAACTTCTTTGGCTCTCCATGAGGCCTGGGACTGGAGTCAGGAGAGGGGGGTGGCTTTGCCGCGAGGCTCAGCGAGCCAGAGAGGCTTTTTTGTTGTCTTGATGCTGGGGCTGGTGTCAGATCTAGGCCGGCAGTAGTCCTGAAAAGCAATTTGCCTGGGCTGCCGAGGAATTAGTCATGACTCCCTGTGCCCACTCGCTTGTGATCCTTTGGAGAAGGGCACGGTGTCAGCCACAGTTTAGCTCTTGAGGGAGAAGGAAACCCCGGTAGAAAATATCAGCTGGTGAACTGAGGTGATCTCCCCCTCCCCAGACATGCCTGTGCTTTGTTTCCACCTTAACCTGGGCAAATCCAATTCCAGACAGCATAATCTCTCCCCTCCTCTTCCCTGAAAAGAGCAGCTGTCACCGGGCTCCGGGAGCCGGGTGGGAGGATCTAATGCTCGGAGAAGGACCTGCTGTCAGCAGGGCCACGGGCCCACAGCCCAATTAAACTAATGCCCAGTGATAGGAGTTAAACCTGTTAGAATTATATCTCTCCATGTTTATTGCTCGGCCACGAAGCCTCTTATGGCAGAGATGTTCTTCCCTCCCTCGGGACAGCTCCGCTCCCAGCAGAGGTTGCGCTGCCGTCGGAGCTGTCTCGTCTCCCCAGCTCCAGCTGAAGTTCACCTGCGTCCCCCCGAGGTTGTTCCCTGCCCTTCACCGGGGCTGGGATGATCCAAGCAGGCAGGGAGCCGGGTGAGGGGCTGGGATGATCCAAGCAGGCAGGGAGCAGGGAGCGGAGCCGGCCCCGCGTCCCCGCGGGGCGAGCGAGGTTTTATCCCCGTCTCCCTCTCTGCTTCCCTCGTCCCTGCTCTGGCCTGGGCTGACTCAGACCACTCACCCTCCTCCTCCTCCTCACTGGCCTGAGTCAGCTTGGCAGGGAGGGGAGACCTGAGCTGCCAAACCTCCCTTCCTTGACTCATCCCAGCAGCTCTGCCTTCCCCAGGGATGTCGGACGGAGGAGCTCCGTGAGCAGCAGGATTCCGCTGCAGCTGTGGCCGTCAGCACCTTTCCATCAGGCTCCACCAGCTGCACGGGGGATTTGCAGCCTCCACTTTGTTTATGGGAGAAAAGAAGGGATTTTTGGGGTTCCTTGCCCTCTGTGGTGGGGTGAGGATGGGGAGTGGGATGGGACAGAACCCCCTGTGCTCCCTCTGCCTTCCCTTCCCAGCTCTGATACCCAACCAGTGCTGATTCGTGGCTTTTCCTACCCCACATCCCTCTTTTACCAAAATTCCCTGGATTTCACCATTTTTCCAGTGGACATCACCACTTTGGGATGCTCTCTTTACCCCCCAGAGGGGCAGGTTGTGCACAGGTAATGCTTTAATCCCAAAACAGGGCAGTAAATGTCATGGGAATGGTGGGGTGAGTTCAAGTGATGCCAGATAAATCATTTTGCTCATTTTCGCTCTCTTCCTTCAATTTTTGCTGGCCAAAGTCGTGTCTGCAGCTGGGATGTGCATCCTTCTTCCCTTTGCCTCCTTCCTGAGAAGCTTTCTTGCAGGATGGGGATGTGGAGATCTTGCTGGGTGGAGTCCATGACATCCCAGATCCACCTGCACTCCTCAGCTCTGGCTCAGGATATTCACCCACACGACTTACCTTGAATCTCTTGATGAGATGGCAAAAGCTCAGCAGAAATTCCATCTTAGAACAGAATTCATGGCCTAATTCTGGGGTTTTTTTTTTTTTGGAGAGGAGGGGGTAGGAAACAGATATTTCCCTCTTTTTGCTAGGATCCACGAAGAGGCTGAGATCACTGGAAGATGCAGAAATCAGCTCATCTTCCTCCTGCAGGAAAAAAACACGAACCCCAGGGGGACAGGGAGGCTCCTCACAGTCCCTTATTTCCATCTCTTTGTAGTGTTGGCTTCGGTCTTGCCCCATTGCCTCGTGGTGATGATGATCCTGCCCTTCGAGCAGGAGGGATCTTACCAAGGTGGGAGGCCCAGTGTTTGCAAACAAAAAAATATAACTGGGTGAAAGAGAGAACGTTATTTTATTTCAAAGCTTTCGAGCGCTCATCACTCTCGATGTAGATTTAAATAAAAACCCCGAGACGAGCGAGTTTTGCATTACCCCGTGCCTGGAAGAAAAAATTAAAAAAAGCTTCAACACAGAAAGCACAGTTTGATTTGGAGTTTTCAGAAAGAGGCTGCGGAGCAGTGGGATTATTTTAATAATACGGAAACTTCCCTTCAGGATATTGTAATTTTCTTGCCTGTACTTCTTGTTCTCGTTACTCTTAACGTGCTAATCCTCTGCACAGCCTCTGTCGGCTGCGTGTGACCATGGGTAGCTACTGGGAGTGGGAATTACTGTGTGCTCTGCAAAATGTTCCCAGCTTGTCCTCCTCGCACGGCTCTGCCTGTGACTCTGCTGGGTGGGAGCACGTGAGAGCAGCTTTTCCCTCTCCAGAGCTCCTCGGAGCTGCTTTTTTGTGGGATATCCGGGCTCCAGCCGTGGCTGGGAGGCTCCGTGAGCTCGCAGACTGTGGGGACTGGGAGCCAGTTGCTGCCTGTGGGCGTGAAAAATAAGAGCAATCCTTGGGCAGCTGTCTCGGAGATGGGGCTGGGGATGTGAGTCAGGCTGGGCAGCTGAAGAGTGTCTGTGTGGAGTCACCTCGATCCCGTGTGGATCCTGCTCCAGAGCTGGGATGGGGGTTTTTGGGGGAGCTCAGGAGGTTTGGGGGGTTCTCACAGGGTGGGGAGGTTTTGCCTTTATGGAATGAATCCTAAAATTCCAGAATGGTTTGGGTGGGAAGGGAGCTTAAAACTCATCTTGTTCCACCCCCTGCCATGGGCTGGGACACCTTTCCCTATCCCAGATTGCTCCAGCCTGGTCTTGGACACTTCCAGGGATCCAGGGGCAGCCACAGCTTCTCTGGGAATTCCATCCCAGCCCCTCACCGCCCTCACAGGGAAGGATTTCTTCCCAAAATCCCACCTAACCCTGTCCTCTGGCAGTGAGAAGCCATTCCCTGTGTCCTGACACTCCTGGCCCTTTTCCAAATCCCTCTCCTGCTCACCTGGAGCCCCTTTAGGCTCGGGAAGCTGCCCCACATCCGTTAAGCAACGACGCCTTTTGCTTATTGCACAGAAACGGGCGAATCCGACAGCAAAAAAAGGGACAGAAACCCTGAATACCTGCGGGTCTTTCACAGCCAAACCCTGCAGCTTTTGCAGGAATTGGTTGCTGAGCAGATCCTCCTAAAACACGGAGAGGCACCGACGAGGGAACGACACCCCCCCAGCCTTTGGGAAGGGGCACATTTTTGAGTCGCGCCCGACCCTGCGCGCGGGGTTTGCAACCAAAACAATTCACACCTAAGGCCTATAAATAGAGTGCAATACTCCCTGGGTATTTTAGCAGCCGGAACAGGCACGGGGACGGAGGGTGAGTTTTACTATGTGCCGGTTACCTGACCTGCGGGGCGCCAGCTGCCGCGGATTTCTGCGGCTCCCCGAGCGCCAGGCACAAGTCGTGTGAGCTGCCCCCACACTGCTCCGTGGCTGTTCTCTCCAGCGCCCAATTTTAGCAGCACGAAAAGGGAGCTGGAGCTCCGGGGAGGGTTTTTTGGAGCAGAGGGTTGGAGGGGGGCGGGGGGAGAGGCAGCTCGCATCCCCCGGATGGTGGGAGCGGATGGCGCGGACAGCTGGGCGCTGGGATGGGGCTGGAATGCGGCTGGGCGCTGCCTGCCCTCGGACTGGGCTGGTGGAGTTCAAGTGGAGCCCCAAAAAAGATGTTTAAAAAAAGGAGATTTTGAGAAAACTGAGCTCCATTTTGAACCCCCCCCCCCCCCAAGCTTTTAACAGCAATCCTGCTTGAGAAGCAAACGTCCCCGTTAAGCGTTGTGGTGTCGCATCGAGCCTGGGATTGAAATCTTGGGCCAGCAGGAGGAATTGGAACAAACCTTTGGATCCTTCTAGTCCTGGCTGCTCCCAGCACTCCGCGTTTCCTTAATAGCACGGGAGCTTGACAACACAACTGAACCCAGCGCTGATCCCATGACAACAAACGCGCACGGATTTACTCTTGGCTGGTCAATTGAAATCCATTTGCTTCTCTGGTTTGACGAGGTGTGGAATGAATGTTTTAAGTGTGTTAAAACAGTCAGCATGGAAAGAAAGTTCCTTAAAATATCTCCTATCGCTGGAGGTTTGCTGCCAGCTAGCAAGTAGGAGGGAGCAGGCACTGAGGTAGCATCGGGAGAAGGCTGTGCTGGAGCTCTGAGCTCGGAGCACAGGTTTCCCCTCCCTTTTGGAGGTGTCTCAGTCCACTGGGCTTGTGCTCCAGCCCAGGAATTTCATGGCAGGGAGCTGTTGTAGGGGTAAGGAGTGTGTGGAGGGGGTGAATAGTGCGGAGAAGGGAGGGCTCAGTGGTGGTTTGGGGGAAATTTCACCACCCTGTTGAGGAAGAGGAAGGAGGAGGAAACAGCCAGAGCCACCCCAGGGTCCTTAATGGGGCTGGAGGAGAAGCAGCTCCCTTGGTTTTTGGGAGAGAACACGGGCTCATCCCCCAACACTGAGTTTGTGACCTCCCTGCTTTCACAGCACTCCCATTTATTCCATCAGCTCCCAACCCGTGTGCTGGAGCTCGTCCTTGGCTCGAGCTGGCATGTTTGGTGGCAGTGACTTCACTCCAAGAGAGTCTGGAGCTCAAAAACCCCAAGACTTCCTTTACTTTAGAGGCGTGACCCATTAAAGCTGCAGCTTGTGCTTCATTTCCCAGGCACAGCTTTCCCTGCTCACTCCAGGCTGCCCTGCAGTCCCCTGGAGCTGATTCCCATCTCTTCTTTCCACAGGTGGAGAGAGACTTTGAAAGGGAATATGGGAAGCTGCAGCAGTGAGTATCAGCCACACTGGTCGGACAGGACCGGCCGCGTGCTTCCCTGCTCTGTCCTCTCCTTGCATCTTCCCAGGGAATTCCAGCCAGGGATGTTCTTCCCAGTGAGCAAATCCCTCGCTGCCCTGTAATTTCCAATTCTCCAGGGTTTCTCTCAGTGTTCAAAGGTGTCCTCAGAGGTGTTTGCGGTGAGGTTGCAGATTCAGGCAGCTTTAAGAACAAAGTGTAAAATCGCCAGAAATCTGTGGGGTCCCCAAAGAGCCCAGCACCTCAGAGGACCAGGAGTGGCTTTGCCATCCTGCCTGTGTCACAGGAGCTCACAGGGATCGTCTGGAAGCATTTGGCTTTACCATTTGTGCTAAGTGTGAGAACGTTCAGGAAACATGCGAACTATGAATAAGAGATCACCAACTTGAAAAGGTTAAAAACCATCTGAAAACAACCCGAAAGGGTTGAGCTGCACTGAACTTCATCGAGCCTTGCCTGGATATTTTTAACTCCCACCAGAAGCCAGCATATTCAGCCCGTAAATGATTTGTTGCACGTATGATACACTTGGGTTTCTTTCTTTCCAAGATTCCGACTTTGCCTTCTTTCTCCCATCTTTCAGATTGGAAGATCAGACCAAAAAACTTCAGAAGGATATGAAGAAAAGCACAGATGCAGATTTGGGTAAGTGACTGGAGGATACATAGACTGTGAACTTGGCCACAGGGAGATGAAGTGACTTTTCTCGAGATCACATGAGTAATGTGTGACAAGTCTGGAAAACAAATCCAGAGCTCAGTCCCACTCAGTTTGCTTAGTTACAAGGCCATCTGCGAGAGGGCTGCGAGCAGCAGCTCAGCCCAGGGAACACAGACAGTGCTGCGGGCTCAGTCCCCGTCTCCTCTGAGCTCTGTGGCCTTGGACAAGTCCCTTTCTTTTCTTTGCCTCACTTTCTGCCACTGAAAAAAACGAGAGTCGTTATTCCAGGTCTCCGATTATCCAGCAGGAGCAGCTCCAGCTGAGCCTATTGTGCCAGCAGTGCTTTTTCACCTCCTTCAGTCCTCCTGTCACCTCCTTCAGCTCCCTCTCTGGAGCCCTGGGAAGGTGGGGTGATGGTCTGGGGGTGTGCAGGGCACAGCTGGGCACAGCTGGCCGTGTTTCCCGTGGGAAGTGCTGACCTGGCAGCTTCTCCTTCGGGAAGAACCCGGCTCATTCCCTCGCTGGCTGCTTGTTTTGGCTTCCCCTCGTGGCAGTGGGCGATGGAGGAAGCAATAAACAGCTCTGCCTGCACGTTTGGGGTGACATCTGCCCTTGCAGGTGTCCTGTCCCATGTCCCAGCTCCCTTGGCATCCCTCTGGTCGGAATCTGCTGTGCCCAGAGAGAGGGATCCGGCGGATTTGTTGGGAGCTGGATCTGTTGGATGCTGTTACTGAGCTGAGCAGGGCAGGAACCTGCAGCAAGGAGCTGTTCCAAACCCAGATGGTTTTTCCCAGCGTGTGATTTGGAGCAGTCCCTGCGTGGCCCCCACAGCTCCGGAGCCAAGGCAGAGGCACCAGCACAAACAGGTGTGGGCTGCACTGGGCCAGCACTCATCCCATGGGATCGGGGTCACAGCGGGGCAGGGCAGTGGGGAGGAGGCAGATCTGGGGCTTTCCTTGGTCCAGCCTCTCACCTGGGTGTGTGTGTGTGGGTATTGCCAGGCACAAACACAGATCCGGGCTCTTCCCGTGCTCTCCCACCCTTCCAGCACGGGGAGAGAGGGGGGGAAGGCTCCAGACACCCAGGACTCTTTTCCAGGGTGAAAACTGCCCTTTCCGAGGACTCTGGTCATTGTCAGGGATCCTTGGTAAGTTTTTCCTTGTTAAGGATTCCCCTCCCCTCCCTTGCAGTGGGCGTTGTTTATATGGAGCATTTCAAGTCCCAGAGGAGCTGTGGGAGGACTTTCTTTTTCCGTTCTGTTACATGGCAGAGTCACAAATGAGCCTTGGCCAGAGCCAGGAAGATCTGATTTCTCATTTAAAGGCTTGGAATGATGAGTGGAGGGAGAGGTTCTGCACACTCTGCTGAGGGGTGGCTGAAGGAAAAGGAGGTGGAACAGATCATCCCTGAGGATGGCTCTCCTCACCTGGCAGTGCCCATTCCCAGCATCCAGCCCCCAAATCCAGCGAGGATGGCAGCTTTGTGTCCTCCTGTCTCATTCCTCCAGGCTCAGGGGGTTGGTTCTTCCCTGCCTGCAAACACTCCCTGGCAAAGCGGGGCTGGTGGCTCGAGTCTCCACCTTCTTCCCAAAAAACTCAGCTCAGAACGAGAGCGATTCCCGTGCACAGAAATATCCCTGCGAGGCTCTTCCAGTGCCCTGCCAGCAAACAGGGAATGGGGGCTTAGCAGCACTCCCTGCCCCGTGGCTGGAGATCGCTCAGCCCCTTCCCCACCCTCTTCCCAAACAAAACAGGATCTTAAGGAGCAGGGGGATGTTCTTTAACTGGAGGTGAAAGCTCTCCTTTGAAATGAGGTGCAGGTAACCCACGGGGTTCCCATGGCTCAGGTTTGCTCTCTGCCTGTTCTGGACTCTAAAATCTGAAATTCCTTTAATTGGGGCTGCATCTCACGTGTTTAATGAGCAAAGAGCAGTGCAGGCCCTCCTGAAGGCCACCCTGAGAGACAGGCGACCCTTTCTCCTCCTTTTCCTCCTTATCCCTTCTCCCGTCTCCTTCTCCTTCTCCTCCTTCTCCTTCTCCTTCTCGTCCTTCTCCATCTCCTTCTTCTCCCTTCTCCCTCTCCCTTCTCCTTCTCCTTCTCCTTCTCCTTCTCCTTCTCCTTCTCCTTCTCCTTCTCCTTCTCCTTCTCCTTCTCCTTCTCCTTCTCCCTTCTCCCTTCTCCCTTCTCCCTTCTCCTTCTCTCTCCTCTCCTCCCTGCCCTGGGACTCTCAGACCCCTCTTTTTCAGCTCTCTACAGGTGATGTCAGTGATGCAGAGGAAATTCCTGACCCAAATTCCCCCTGGACATGCCCAAACCCCCCCCAATTCCCGACCTCCCAGCGTGACCCGGAGCCGCTCCCTCCCTCCCTCCAGTTCCAATCCTTTCCTGTGAAGGAAAACTTAATTTTTCTTCCAGCCCAAGGAGTTCTGCCATTCTTAACTCCGTCCCTGGCACAAATCCCTCCTCAGATGTGGTCACACAATATGGATTATTTCCCATCTGTTTAAAGGTTTAAATGCCCAAAGCCTTAATGTTTGGATAATAGATGGATACGGTAGCTTTGTTATTCCGGAGTGAGAGGCTCGTTCTGCATTGAGCTCCCCCAGCTCTGCAGCTTCTGAGCTCTCTCCGTTATAATTGTGTGTAACCTTTAAATCAGCATGTTTAACCCCTTGATTTATGATCTTAAGCCCCATTATTCAGATGACTTTCACTTTTAATATCTGAGGGAGTCTTTCCAAAGCTCCTCCATAGCACGGCTCAAGCATCTGGCTTTGTGATCTCCAACTGGAATAACTTCCAGCACTGAAGAAAAAGAACATTTTTTTTTTTTAGTATACTCCTGACTTTTTTTTTTTTTTTCAGTCTATTTTATTTCTGTTTATATTGATGCTTTCCTTTTTATTAGTCTTTCTTTCCATTCTGTACCTTCCCTAATTCCTTGCTCATTTGTGTAGTGGTTCTGTCATTGAATTTTCCCTTCGCAGACCAAGTGTTTGGATAAAGAGGGACGTGGCTGATGGAAAACAAGCAGAATGCTCACTCAGAGCATGACCTGGTGCTTCTGGATTTCTTGCTGGCACTCCCAGGGCCTGTAGGGACTTCGTATCCCCCCCCCAGCTCATTCTCCACAGGCACAAAATTCAGGTTTATTGAGAGGAAAACGCTTAACTTGTGTCCCTGCTCTTTGTGTTTGGAGAGGAAAAGAGAAGCCTCGTCTCCCAGCCCTGTCAGTCTGGTCCTTTCCCACTGAATCCACTTCAAATGCGTGCTTTTTTTTTGTAAAGCCATTTGAAAGACTTAATGGACTGTGATTTTTCTCGTTGTGGAAGAGCTGTAGTGAGGCTGAGAGTGACACTTAATAGTCTGTCGAGAGAAGATGTATAAAAACCCCCATCTCTGGAGTTTTTTTAAGAGAACAGTGCTTTTGTTAGTCTGGGATTATTTCTGGCAGCATCACAAGCCTCACATTGGAGTGGTTCAGACTTAACTTATATAAAAACACTTCTCTGGCTGTTTACATGAATGAATTGGTGCCTTTTCCTTGCTTTTCTCTCAGCCACCAGCGAGAGCATCTCCCTGGAAGGTTGTGCCGAGCCCCTCCTGCCTGGCTCAGCTCCCTGATTTTTTGCCTGGAAGTGAGAAATGAGTGACCCTCTCTGGTTTCTTTTTCCATCAGCCATGTCCAAGTCTGCTGTGAAGATCTCCTCGGACCTGCTGTCCAACCCCCTGTGTGAGCAGGAGCCCTCGTTCCTCGAGATGGTCACGGCCTTCGACACGGCCATGAAGAGGATGGACTCCTTCAACCAGGAGAAGGTGGAATGGGCTTGCCTGGAAAATAGGAGTGCTGGGGGTATCATGGAATCCTGGAAAGGTTTGGGTGGGAAGGGGTTTAAATTCATCCCATTCCACCCCTGGGACAGCTCCCACTGTCCCAGGTTGATCCAGCCTGGCCTTGGACATCTCCAGGGATGGGGCAGCCACAGCTCCTCTGGGAGTTCCATCCCAGCCCCTCCTCACCCTCACAGGGAGGAATTTCTTCCCAAAATCCCATCTATCCCTGCCCTCTGGCACTGGGAAGTCATTCCCTGTGTCCTTGTCCAGAATCCTGTGTCTCACCTCCTTCCCTTTTCAGCATCTCCAAGACTTTTCCCACTCGAGTTTCTTTAATCTCCATTTTCTGGCTGGGATTTCAGCTCCCATGGGAGAAATTCCCTCTCTTTTGCTTAAAGGACATTGTGGTTGTGCTCAGAATCCCCCATCCCATCCCATCCCATCCTATCCCATCCCCTGGATCCCATCCCATCCCATCCCATCCCATCCCCTGGATCCCATTCCATCCCATCCCACCCCATCCCATGGTGGGCTCTGTCCAAACCCATCCTTGTCCAAATGGGGTTCTCCAACAATCCTGACCTGCAGTCCTCCCTCTCTTGCTTTCCACAGGTGAATCAGATCCAAAAGACAGTCATAGAGCCTTTGAAAAAGTGAGTACCAACCATCCTCTCGTGGGGTTTGTCCTCATCCTGAGCTTTAGGGATGTGGATCCTGGGGAGAGGCTGGAAATCAGCCCTTCCACAGAGGGGCAATCCTGCCCTGGTCCTGCTGGCCACGTTATTTTTAGTACCTTAATTAATAATAATTTAAGCTTTTGGCTCCTTGGATCCACTGCTGCCTTCACCTGTAGCTTAAAGAACTGAGATGTAAAATCATGGAGCATTCTGAGCTGGAAAAGCCCCCCAAAAGATGAATAATTCAATTTTCTCTGTGTTTATGTGTTGGTTTTTACCAACTCTTCGCTCCAGCAAAGGAATAAAACCACCTGGAGATCATCCAGGGAGGGTCAGAAATTGGCTGCTTGAGCAAAAGTTTCTTTCATTTGGAAATTTTCCTAAATAAGAAGTGAGAAAGTGAAAGTTCCTGCATGTTTATAAATAATATTTCCATGCAAAGGAGGAGGGAGAGGTTACAGAGCCTTCGTAGCCAGAGAGGTTGGAAATGAAGGGAAAACACCCAAATCCTGCAGTTTTGTCACATCTGACCTGCAAAATTTCCACCTTTCCCAAGGTCACAGGCTGCACCCCCAAACCTTTAAGGATAAATTCAATTCTCTCCCAAATATCCCCTTAAATCCTGAGATTTGCTGTTTTGTTACGAGAACAGAGCCAGCAAGCAAAAAAAGAAAATGAAATTACTTTAATATGACAGTAAGTGTTGCAAATTGCTGAATAACAATTTGAGTTTAGGTTTGACACACAGAGGGGTTGTCGTGGTTTAGGGTTTTTGGTTTTTTTTTTCCCCTGAACTTGTTGTTTCTGCCCAAATCTGAAAGTAAAATCTCATGGATCACTTAACCCCTGAGGTTACAACGTGTTCCTGTCTGGGGGATGTTTGATGACTCAAGTTTTACCTTGGTCCTCTTTCCACAACCACAAATTCCTGCTAATTTAAAGGGGAAAAAAAATAAGAAAAAAGAAAGAAAAAGGAAAAAAAAAAAATCCCAGCCTTTTGCTGTAGAATTGTGTTGCTTATTATCTAGATTGTCCTCATGAAAGATACATTAACTTTTTCTTCCAGCATTCTGTTAAAATTGGAAGAACTTGTGTTTCTGAGATATTCTGGGGTTTTTTTTTTCTCCCCTCAGCTTGTGTTAGCTGGTGAAATGAAAGACAATCCCTGTCCCTGCAAACCTGCCTTGGGTTTGAAATCCTGGGGTGGTGAATTCAGGACAATAAAACCATTTCTGTGTGTCCAGGGAGCGGCTCCGAGGGCACAAAACCTCTCCAATTTTGGGGATAGGAACCTGCTCCAAGTCAAAGGGGGGTGGTACCATCCCAGGGTGGCCGTGACATTCCCATGGCCAAAAATTCTCCAGTTTTGGGAAGAGGAACCTGCTCCAAGACAAAGGGGTGGTGTCACCCTAGGGTGACCATGACATCCCCATGGCCAAACCTCTCCGGTTTTGGGACAAGGACAATGCTCCAATGGGGTGATCCTGTGCCAGGACATTCCCATGGCCAAACCTCTCCAATTTTGGGAACAGGAACCTGCTCCAAGTCAAAGGGGGTGGTACCACCCCAGGGTGACCAGGACATCCCCATGGCCAAAAATTCTCCAGTTTTGGGAAGAGGAACCTGCTCCAAGACAAAGGGGTGGTGTCACCCTAGGGTGACCATGACATTCCCATGGCCAAACCTCTCAAATTTTGGGAACAGGAACCTGCTCCAGGTCAAAGGGATAGTGCCATCCCAGGGTGACCAGGACATCCCCATGGCCAAACCTCTCCGATTTTGGGACAAGGACAATGCTCCAATGGGGTGATCCTGTGCCAGGACATTCCCATGGCCAGACTTCTCAAATTTTGGGAACAGGAACCTGCTCCAGGTCAAAGGGATGGTGCCACACCAGCGTGACCATGACATTCCCATGGCCAAAAGATCTCCAATTTTGGGAACAGGAACCTGCTCCAAGACAAAGGGATGGTGTCACCCTAGGGTGGCCAGGACATTCCCATGGCCAAACCTCTCCGATTTTGGGACAAGGACAATGCTCTAATGGGGTGATCCTGTGCCAGGACATTCCCATGGCCAAAAGTTCTCCAATTTTGGGGACAGGAACCTGCTCCAAGTCAAAGGGATGGTGTCACCCTAGGGTGGCCGTAACATTCCCGTGGCCAAACCACTCAAATTTTGGGACAAGGACAATGCTCCAGTGGGATGATCTTGTGCCAGGACGACCAAGACATTCCCATGGCCGAAACTTCTCTAATTTTGGGAACAGGAACCTGCTCCAAGGCAAAGGGGTGGTACCATCCCAGGGTGGCCGTGACATTCCCATGGCCAAACCTCTCCAATTTTGGGAATAGGAACCTGCTCCAAGTCAAAAGGGGGTGGTACCATCCCAGGGTGACCAGGACATCCCCATGGCCAAAAATTCTCCAATTTAGGGAAGAGGAACCTGCTCCAGGGTAAAGGGATGGTGTCACCCTAGGGTGACCATGACATTCCCATGGCCAAAAGATCTCCAATTTTGGGAACAGGAACCTGCTCCAGGTCAAAGGGATAGTGCCATCCCAGGGTGGCCAGGACATTCCCATGGCCAAACCTCTCCGATTTTGGGACAAGGACAATGCTCTAATGGGGTGATCCTGTGCCAGGACATTCCTATGGCCAAAAGTTCTCCAATTTTGGGAACAGGAACCTGCTCCAAGACAAAGGGATGGTGCCATCCCAGGGTGACCAGGACATTCCCATGGCCAACCTCTCTAATTTTGGGAGATCAGGGAGTGAGAGAGGAAAAGGCTCCAGGGAAACTTTAGAGCCCTCTCCAGGGCCTAAAGGGGCTCCAGGAGAGCTGGAGAGGGACTGGGGACAAAGGGATGGAAGGCCAGGACACAGGGAATGGCTTCCCACTGCCAGAGGGCAGGGATGGATGGGATATTGGGAAGGAATTGTTCCCTGGGAGGGTGGTGAGGGACTGGGATGGATTTCCCTGAGGATGCCCCATTTCTGGAAGTGTCCAAGGCCAGCTTGGAGCACCCTGGGACAGTGGAAGGTGTGGAAGGGGGTGGATCTGGATGATCCTTCAATCCCTTCCCACCCAGCCCACTCCACATATCCGTGCCTTGGGACGCTCCGTTATCTGCCCAGTCCTTGGTTCAACACCAGGGTGTTTATTCCAACCTCCTGGCTGCTTTCCAGCCTCAGCAATTCTCTCCAGCTTCCTGAATTTCCATTGGCCTGGAAGATGAGAGGTTTTTTTCCCCTTTTCCTGCCCTTTGGCACCTGCAAAGCTTCGCCCTGCGTGCCTTTAACCAGCTTATGTTCCATGCTGGGGAAGCTTCATCCCCACACCGAGAACAAAAACACTCCTTCCCTTCCCTCCTCCTTCCCTTTGTAGGTGCATCCCTGGCCAGGAACATTTCTGAGGAGCCCAAGGGTCCATTTTGAGGCTAATGAGATGCAGGAGAGAAATGCAGAGCTTGCACCTCCCTCCCCTTGTCCTGCTGGCAGATAAACCCCGGCGCCGGTTCTGGGAGACAAGTTCCAGATTAATGAAAGCTGCCTTGAGGAGCTCTTCTTATTTCCAGTTCGGTTTTCCTTCCCCTCACTGAGGCAGCTCTCCCGAGCCTCTCCCAACTTTGCTCTGACCTAGAAAAAAAAAAAGACTTTTTTTTTAAATTTTTTTTTTTTTTTTTTTGCTCCAACAGCTGCGCTTTATTACATCTTCACTGGTGGTCTTTTCTAGTTTATTAGCCAAAGAAACAGATAAGTCTAATCCAGACAATTATCATTAGTGGTAATATATTGTAATCAGAGGCACATGGGCAGTAAAATCTCCCATTCAGTTGTCCAGGGATTGGAGTTTCCAGGCAAATATCGGGGAATTTGTTAAACCATGTTGAAAAAAAGCAGTAGTAGATTTAGTGAGGGGGGGAGGGTGGAGGCTGGTATTGTTTCAATCCTTCTGCTTCTGGGCTCGTAGGGTTATTCACAATTCGGCTTTTTCAAGCCCCAAGAACCCTTTGGCTGGGAATGACTCATTTATTTTCAGGGAAAGAGCAAAGCTCCAGTGAGAATTCTGCATTTTTCAGGGGATGGGTTGGGCGAGGAGCTGGGCAGGAGGGATGGGCTCCTCTTTGGGAGCTGCCTGTGGAATGTCACAGCACAGCAGCGGATTTGGGGCAAAGGGGGGACAAGAAACCTTTTGGCCTTCGCTCTCCCAGTTCTCCCCAGTCAGGGCAGGGTCAGGGATTGGGGATGGAGTCTTAATGTTCCATATTGTGTGTCCGTATTTAAGGAAGGAAGCGGCTTAAAGGAGCCAGGTGGTTTGGAAATCCATGGGATTTAGGGCCTTTCACGTTGGGAGCCGATTTCCAGGGCCACAGGTCTTGCTTTAACTGACTCTGTCTGACCCTCTGAGGGCAAGGAGGTGGCCTGGTCACCTTGGCTCGGTGACATTCCCTTGGAGCATTGTCCTGCTCACAAAATTGGAGGGGTTTGGCCACAGGGTTGTCTTGGTCACCCTGGCACAGGATCACCCCATTGGAGCATTGTCCTTGTCCCAAAATTTGAAAAGTTTTGGCCACAGGGATGTCTTGGTCACCCTGGCACAGGATCACCCCACTGGAGCATTGTCCTTGTCCCAAAATTGGAGAGGTTTTGGCCATGGGGATGTCCTGGTCACCCTGGCATAGTATCACCCCACTGGGGCATTGTCCTGCTCCCAAAATTGGAGAGGTTTCGGCCGTGGGAATGTCATGGTCACCCTGTCACAGTATAATTCCCTTGGAGCATGTTCCTGTTCCCAAAATTGGAGAGGTTTGGCCACAGGGATGTCTTGGTCACCCTGGCACAGGATTGCCCCACTGGAGCACATTCCTGTTCCCAAAATTGGAGAGGTTTGGCCACAGGGATGTCCTGGTGACCCTGGCACAGGGTCACCTCACTGGAGCGTTGTCCTGCTCCCAAAATTGGAGAGGTTTTGGTCATGGAAGTGTCCTGGCCACCCTGGCATGGTATAATTCCATTGGAGCACATTCCTGTTCCCAGAATTGGAGAAGTTTTGGCCATGGGGATGTCCTGGTCCCCTGTCCTGGTATAATTCCCTTGGAGCATGTTCCTGTTCCCAAAATTGGAGAGGTTTTGGCCGTGGGAATGTCCTGGCCACGCTGTCATGGTACCATCCCTTCAACTTGGGGCATTGTCCTGCTCCCCAAATCAGAAAATTTGCCACGAGGATGTCCTCGTCATCCTGGCTTTGGCAGGGGTGACACAGAGGGTGCTGCCACCAGGGTGCCACCATCCAGGGGTGGCATCAGCCCCATGGGACATCCCAGAGGTGCAGTCCAGTGATGGATAAATCCCATCAGAGCCGCGTATCATCAGAGCCAGCGACACCACCGGGAGCGGGGATCCCTCGCTCCATCTCCCACCACCCCACCATTCCATGGTCCCTCGAGCTGCCAGGAAAAGGCCACCAAAGCTGGCCACGAGCAGCTCCAGGGGTGCAGGACCGGAAGCAGGAAAAGCGGCTTTCATGTCCTTAACGAGCCCCTAATGAGGATTTGGAGCAGCCACATGGCCACCTAATCCCCCCGAGCGCCGCTTCCTCATCCCAGCCTCTCCCTCTCCCTTCCTGTGCCTTTTCCCTCCGGGAGGAAGGGCTGGGTTTGATTTCCTCCTTCCTGGTGGGTGGATGGGTCCCCACGGACGTGTGGGCACGGGCTGAGGAATGGCAGCAATGCCCCCTCCGTGCTCCAGCCTCTCCTGAGCCATCCTGGTGCCTCTCCGAACTTCCCCTCACCTCATCCACCGTGGCTTTCTTTGGCGTTTGGTGTTTCCCAGCTCTGTCGTTCCTGGTTTTTTTCACCTCTCCAACACCAGCTGTAGGTCTTGTCCACTTCATTTTGGTTTCTTAGCGAAGGCATCATCCCAACAATAACGCCACGTGTGTGCCAGCTGGGTGCAGCTCACAGGCTGCCAGTGAGGGTGTTTGAGATGCTTGAAAACAGGGAGAATTAAAGGTCTTGCCATTATTTCTCCCCGTGCCAAAGCTCCAGCTCCCCTTTCCCCCTACAACGGGAGCTGGAGGAAGCCGTGGGATGAGGATTTGGGATGGAGAGGGCGAGGAGAAGACAGAGAGGTGACAGAATGTTCCCACTCCTCGAGCATCCCCACCATCCCCAGGGCTTCCCAGCAGAGAGACGGGAAGAAATTTCCAATTCCCAAGCCCCAGACTTGTCAGCTGTGCCGAGTAACAAACGGATCCGGGAATCCTGGGGCACTTTTATCTCCCGTGGCAGCGTCTCTCCAACCCCATCCTTTAATTACGGGGAGCTGAAGGAGAGAACACGATTTGGAATGCAGCAGTGGGGTGATTTAGATGTTTTTCCAAGGATAACCTGTCATCCCGAGAGGAGTTCACCGGCAGGTTCCCCCTCTCCCCCCCGCAGCCACGGGCAGAGTAATTTGTATTTTCTTTTCGTTATCCCTGCGTATCTCCCCTCACCTGCTCCTCTTAATCTGCCTGGGCTGTAATCCCCTCTCAGCAGCCTTCCCTAAAAAGTGACAGGGAACAACAGCAGCTTATTCCTCAAGCTGCTTTCATGGCAGGGGCTCTAATTCCCCGTGTGCTGTTTTACCTTCACTTTGCCACCGTTGCCACCAAATTTTCTGTCCAGTCGGCTTCGATTTTCGCGGGTTTGCGTTAAAAATTGGAAGGCTTGGGTTACAGAGGGCGGTGGGGGGGATTTGGGAGTGGTTTTGGCTGTCAGACCCCCTCATTCCATATGGAAGCAGGGGCTGGGAGGATCGTGGGGAGGAGGATGATGTTGGGATTATTGATAATATCAGATATTGGGAGTATTTTTTTCGTGGTAAGAGTTCTCAAACCCTGGCACATTCTGCCCAGGGGTTACCATCCCTGGAAGTGCTCAAAAAAATGCACCTGAGGATGTGGTTTAGTGGTGCTGGGTTGGTGCTTGGACTCGGTTTTAAGGCTCTTTTCCAGCTTTACTGATTCCGTGATTTGTTTTAAATACCCACATCTGCTCCAGGCTTTTCATCCGTGCATCTCACAGGGACAGGAATTGTTCCTTGGCTCCAAGCGCGTGGAACGGATGAGTGGAACAACCCAGATTTGCTTGTGGGGCTTCCCTGCTCCTTCCCCATGTCCCTGCTTCCCTGGAATTCTGTGTGGAGCTGTTCAGACCCCATTTCCAAAGGGGGTTTTGGCTGTTGCTCCCCTCCCGATTGATCCCAGTCCCTTTGCTGCCAGGAAGGGTTGGAGGTGCTTCGCCAAAAGCTTTGGAAAACATTTCTGATCCCTGCAGGGTCGATCTTGGAGGGCTTGGCGGTGCCTGGGGATGGCAGAGGCTCTGCAGAGCCTTGGTGCCAGGCTTTGCACCACGTTGTTTGTCAGTAACGTGCATGAGATGGTTGTGGAGACACTGGGGCCACGTGTGGAGTCAGGAATTCCTCGCAGTAACTTGGCACCGTCCCTCCCTCTCCCCCTGCCAGGGGGTTTGGCGCCCCTGGCACTCGCCTTGGGATCGTGTTTCTGTGCACACAGGGAGAAAAACCCGGGCAGGGCTTGGAGCCCCTTCCCCACGAATCCCAGGGGAATGCAGAGCCGCTGGGCTCATGGAATTCAGGATTCCCTGATTCCTTCGGGAGCAGGGAGAGATCAGTGGGCACAGGGAGAGTTCAGTGGGCACAGGGAGAGCTCGGTGGGCACAGGGAGAGCTTGGTGGGCACAGGGGGAGTTCAGTGGACACAGGGAGAGCTCGGTGGGCACAGGGGGAGTTCAGTGGGCACAGGGAGAGCTCGGTGGGCACAGGGAGAGTTTGGCTGACCCAAGGAGAGTTTGGTGGGCACAGGGAAAGCTTGATGGGCACAGGGAGAGCTTGGCTGGCCCAAGGAGAGCTTGATGGGTACAGGGAGAGTTCAGTGGGCACAGGGAGAGCTCGGTGGGCACAGGGGGAGTTCAGTGGGCACAGGGGGAGTTCAGTGGGCGCAGGGAGAGCTTGGTGGGCACAGGGAGAGCTTGGCTGGCCCAAGAAGAGTTTGGTGGGCACAGGGAGATCTCCTTTGGCACAGGGAGAGTTTGGTGGCACAGGGAGAGCTCGTTGGTCACAGGGAGAGCTCAATGGGCACAGGGAGGGCTCAGCTGACCCAAGGAGAGCTTGGAGGGCCAAAAGAGAGCTTGGTGGGCCAAGGAGAGCTCAGCTGGCCCAAGGAGAGCTCGGTGGGCACAGGGAGAGCTCAGTGGGCACAGGGAGAGCTTGTCTGGGCCAAGGAGAGCTCAGCAGGCCCAAGGACAGTTTGGTGGGCACAGGGAGAGCTCAGTGGGCACAGGGAGAGCTTGTCTGGGCCAAGGAGAGCTCAGCAGGCCCAAGGAGAGCTCAGTGGGCACAGGGAGAGCTCAGCAGGGACATTGATGGTGTCCGGAAAAGCCACAACTGCCCCAGTCCTTCCTGCTGGTGCTGGTGGAGAAGGACAACTCAAGAGAGTGAGAGAGTTTTGGTTTTGAACTAAGAAAGGGGAGATCTGAATGAGAGATTGGGAAGGGAATTCTTCCCTGTGAGGATGGGGCTGGCACACGTTGCCCAGAAAAGCTGGAAAACATTTCCTCATCCCTGGAAGTGTCCAAGGCCAGCTTGGAGCACCCAGGGATAGGGAAAGGTGCCCTGCCCACGGCAGGGGGTGGCACAGGGTGATTTAAGGTCCCTTCCCACCCAACCCAGTGTGGGATTCGATGATTCCCAACACCCAGGCTGGAACTCAGGACACCCCGAGCTGGGCACGGCTGCGGCTCCCGCCCTGCTCTCGGAAATGCAGCGTATAATCTATGCATTAAAAGTCCTTGTGAGACAGGAGCTGCTGTGCCTACACAGTTCCAGCCTCTTCAGATCCAGCCCTGTAGATATTTTTTAAAGCTCCTGCCAGAGCACAGTGTCCTTCCATTACGGGCTGCGAAATTGCACCGAGTCGATACCGGGAATAAAAAGAGGGAGGGGGGGAAAAAAAAATAAAAATCGAGCTTTTTTTTCTTTTTTCTTGCTTTTTAAAACCCAGATTTAACTTCAAAGTAAATGGAAACTGCGTCGCTGATCGTCTCGTGCGTCCTCCCTCGCTGCTTTTTCCAAGGGAAAGGGTTGGCTCTTCCCTGCGGAGCAAAATTGGGGGTGGAAGTGGCTGAGTGTGAATTTGCCAGGGTCTCGTGGCTCTGTTCAGGCAGGAGCAGAGGGAAGTGCCAGGGCAAGGCCAGGAAAACACCACTAACAGCTGGGTTTGGGTGCCAGCACGAGGCTCGGCGGTTTGGGATGTCTCAGGAAGGGTTTTCCAAGGTTTTGCTGGATGGTGGCCGTGCTCAGGGCTTGGTGCAGAGCAGGGAAGGGAGGATTTCCCAGATTCTGACATTCCCATGCCTGGATTCCCTCTGGGGAGGAGCAGCTCAGCTCTTCCCCATGGTCTTTATTCCCTGCTTTAGGTGTGAGGTTCTGTGTCCTTCCCAAACCTGCCTTCCTGGATTTGTGGATGGTGCTCAGGGCTTGGTGCACAGCAAGGAAAGGAGGATTTCCCAGAATCTTTTCTGACATTTCCATGCCTGGATTCCCACTGAATCAGCTCATCCCCAAGCTCTTTATTCCCTGCTTTAGGTGTGAGGTTGTGTCCTTCCCAAACTTGCCTTCCTGGATTTGTGGATGGTGCTCAGGGCTTGGTGCAGAGCAGGGAAGGGAGGATTTCCCAGATTCTGACATTCCCTTGCCTGGATTCCCTCTGTGGAGGAGCTGCTCAGCTCTTCCCCGTGGTCTTTATTCCCTGATTTAGGTGTAAGGTTGTGTCCTTCCCAAACCTGCCTTCCAAGATTTGTGTATGGTGCTCAGGGCTTGGTGCACAGCAAGGAAAGGAGGATTTCCCAGAATCTCCTGACATTCCCATGCCTGGATTCCCACTGAATCAGCTCATCCCCAAGCTCTTTATTCCCTGCTTTAGGTGTGAGGTTCTGTGTCCTTCCCAAACCTGCCTTCCAAGATTTGTGGATGGTGCTCAGGGCTTGGTGCACAGCAGGGAAGGGAGGATTTCCCAGATTCTGACATTCCCATGCCTGGATTCCCTCTGGGGAGGAGCAGCTCAGCTCTTCCCCGTGCTCTTTATTCCCTGCTTTAGCTGTGAGGTTCTGTGTCCTTCCCAAACCTCCTCCATCAGGGACAGAACATAAACCAAACCAGGAGAGCCTCTGGACTGATGGGATCCATCCTTCCCATCGTTAATAATTGGGAGAAATTCCTGCAGGAGCTGAAGCCTCGAGCTGCTGGCACTGGGTGTGTGCCACGTTGGGAAGGGGCATCCCACGGTGAGGAGTCCTGGCATAAAAACATCCCTGGAAGTGCTCCTGGCCAGGCTGGAGTGGGCTGGGAGCCTCCTGGGCCAGTGCAAGGTGTCCCTGCCCCAGCTGGAGAGTCCTGAAGGTCCTTTCCACCCCAATCCCATGAACCCAAACCATCATCCCATGAGACCTCCCAACCCCATCCCAGCCCTTCCTCCATCCCTATTTCCCTTAACCCCTCTCCCAGTGGATTTTTGGACTTTACAAAGATTTAGGAGATATTTTAGCAGCCCAGGAGTTGGTGAGGCCGTGCCTGGACCCTGCTGCATCCAGGAATGGCTCCCATTTAAATCTAACGGGATGGTGTGGGACTGTGCCCATAAAAAGCAGCGTCAGGGCAGAGCATCTGATCCACCCCAGGCAGCTGGAGCAGCTCCCTGATGACTTTTCCAGGTTGTTCCTCATCCCCAGTCTGTTGCAACAGTGGGAGAAGATAATGGGATATATGTTTATATTTATTTTTATATTATATTTATATTTATATTTATATTTATTTTTATATTATATTTATATTTATTTTTATTTTTATTTTTATATATATTTTATATTTATATTATATTTATATTTATTTATTTTATATATTTTTATATATATTTATATATTTATATTATATTTAATGAGAATATATTTATATAATATATAATAAATTATATAATATTATATTATATAATATATATATATTGGTATATTATTATATTGTATATTATGTATATTATATATAATATATATTACATTTTTATATAATGTATATTAGAATATATAATAATATATGTTTTAATATGTATTATATATTTATATTTATATTTAATTTCTATTTCTATTTCTATTTCTATTAATTTATATTTATATTTATATTATATTTATATTTATATTTATATTTATATTTATATTTATATTCATATTCATATTTATATTTATATTCATATTCATATTCATATTCATATTCATATTCATATTCATATTTATATTGATTTGCTCTGTGCCAGCCTCAGGGGATGTGCAGAACCAGGCAGGACTGAAGGATCACATCCCCACATCAGCATCTCAGCAAGGGGTGCTCCTCACAAACTCTTGGATACAAAAATTCCCACTTTTCCCTGGCTCCTGTTGCAAACTGAGGCTCAGGGGTGGAAGTTTTCCCTCGGCACCCACCGGTCCAGCCCATCAGCACCCTCCGGAGCGAGCGGAAAATGGGATTTTAATAGGGCTGGAGTGGCTGGGAACACCCGTGGTTCCGCTTGAACCGTGGATTTAGGTCACATCCAAAGCAAATGACACTCACCAAGTGACATCTGTGCCTTTTCTTTTTGCTAATGGCCCCCTCAGTTTGATTTATATTTATATTTCTATTTTTTTTGCCATTTAAAGAGGTTGGGAAAGCTGTTTGTTCCTGCTTGGAAGTGGAATCCATCACTGGGTTGCTCAGATGAATTTTTCACCGCCAATCTCTGGCCTCAACCCCCCACCCCAAAATCACCCTGGAATTTATAAATATGAAATTACAATTTCCAAAGGGAGCATCGCCCATTTGATCCCAACCCACAGGCCTGGTATCCCTTGGGATAATTCGATTTCCTGGAATTAAGAGACAGGAGCAACGTTCCTGTTCTTGCTCTTTCCTTTTCTGTCACATTCAGAAATATTCTCCATCAGATGTTCATGTTTCCTCGATTTGTGACACATTTTAATAATAGGAATCTTTCCCATAGCCTGGGTAAATTGGTGGATGCTGTGAATCCCTCTGGGGAGGGCTCAGGGCTCCTCTTCAGCTGGGTTTGCGACCCGAAAAGAGCAAAATTTTGCCAAAAAAGGCAAAAAAATCGGAAAAAAGCAAAAAATTAACCCAAAAAAAAGCGAAAAATTAGCCAAAAAACTCAAAAAAATAACCCAAAAAAAGCCCATAATTAATGGAAAAAAGCAAAAAAAAAAGCCCAAAACAAAGCAAAAAATTAACCAAGAAAACCAAGAAAAAATTAACCAAAAAAACCAAGAAAAAATTAACCAAAAAAAGAGCAAAGAATTAACCAAAAAAAGAGCAAAAAATCGACTGGAAAAAACCAAAAAATTAACCAAAAAATGGCAAAAAAAACCCAAAGAGGCAAAAAATTGTGGCAAAAAATTAATGCTGCAATTAATCTTTATTTTGCACTCATTATTTATTTCTCCTGGACTTTTATTTCCACTTCTCTACCTCTTCTTTCCCTTTCCAACCGGGAACTGGGGAAACACCACATTAATTAAGAATATTCAGAACCCTGGGATGGTTTGGCTTGGGAAGATCTCACCGAGTTCCACACCAGGGAACTTCCTGCTGCACCAGGGTGCTCCACAACTGCCTTGGATGCTTCATCCACCCAAAATCTCCCATCCCAAGCCTTTTCCATCCTTTTTTTTTCCAGGTTCAGCAGCGTTATCCCGAGATATCCCCTGGGATAATTCGATTTCCTGGAATTAAGAGACAGGAGCAACGTTCCTGTTCTTGCTTTTTCCTTTTCTGTCACATTCAGAAATATTCTCCATCAGATGTTGATGTTTCCTCGATTTGTGACACATTTTAATAATAGGAATCTTTCCCACAGCCTGGGTAAATTGGTGGATGCTGTGAATCCCTCTGGGGAGGGCTCAGGGCTCCTCTTCCTCTGGGTTTGCGACCCAAAAAGAGCAAAATTTTGCCAAAAAAAGGCAAAAAAATCAGAAAAAAGCAAAAAATTAACCCAAAAAAAAGCGAAAAATTAGCCAAAAAACTCAAAAAAATAACCCAAAAAAAGCCCATAATTAATGGAAAAAAGCAAAAAAAAAGCCCAAAACAAAGCAAAAAATTAACCAAAAAAACCAAGAAAAAATTAACCAAAAAAAGAGCAAAGAATTAACCAAAAAATAGCAAAAAATTGACTGGAAAAAAAACAAAAAATTTACCAAAAAATGGCAAAAAAAACCCAAAGAGGCAAAAAATTGTGCCAAAAAATTAATGCTGCAATTAATCTTTATTTTGCACTCATTATTTATTTCTCCTGGACTTTTATTTCCACTTCTCTACCTCTTCTTTCCCTTTCCAACCGGGAACTGGGGAAACACCACATTAATTAAGAATATTCAGAACCCTGGGATGGTTTGGCTTGGGAAGATCTCACCGAGTTCCACACCAGGGAACTTCCTGCTGCACCAGGGTGCTCCACAACTGCCTTGGATGCTTCATCCGCCCAAAATCTCCCATCCCAAGCCTTTTCCATCCTTTTTTTTTCCAGGTTCAGCAGCGTTATCCCGAGATATCCCCTGGGATAATTCGATTTCCTGGAATTAAGAGACAGGAGCAACGTTCCTGTTCTTGCTTTTTCCTTTTCTGTCACATTCAGAAATATTCTCCATCAGATGTTGATGTTTCCTCGATTTGTGACACATTTTAATAATAGGAATCTTTCCCACAGCCTGGGTAAATTGGTGGATGCTGTGAATCCCTCTGGGGAGGGCTCAGGGCTCCTCTTCCTCTGGGTTTGCGACCCAAAAAGAGCAAAATTTTGCCAAAAAAAGGCAAAAAAATCAGAAAAAAGCAAAAAATTAACCCAAAAAAAAGCGAAAAATTAGCCAAAAAACTCAAAAAAATAACCCAAAAAAAGCCCATAATTAATGGAAAAAAGCAAAAAAAAAAGCCCAAAACAAAGCAAAAAATTAACCAAGAAACATGAAAAAATTAACCAAGAAAACCAAGAAAAAATTAACCAAAAAAACCAAGAAAAAATTAACCAAAAAAAGAGCAAAGAATTAACCAAAAAAAGAGCAAAAAATCGACTGGAAAAAACCGAAAAATTAACCAAAAAATGGCAAAAAAAACCCAAAGAGGCGAAAAATTGTGGCAAAAAATTAATGCTGCAATTAATCTTTATTTTGCACTCATTATTTATTTCTCCTGGACTTTTATTTCCACTTCTCTACCTCTTCTTTCCCTTTCCAACCAGGAAACACCACATTAATTAAGAATATTCAGAACCCTGGGGTGGTTTGGCTTGGGAAAATCTCACCGAGTTCCACAGCAGGGAACTTCCTGCTGCACCAGGGTGCTCCACAACTGCCTTGGATGCTTCATCCACCCAAAATCTCCCATCCCAAGCCTTTTCCATCCTTTTTTTTTCCAGGTTCAGCAGCGTTTTCCCGAGCCTGAACATGGCCGTGAAGCGCCGGGAGCAAACGCTCCAGGACTACAAACGCCTCCAATCCAAGGTGGAAAAATACGAGGAAAAGGAAAGAACCGGCCCCGTCCTGGCCAAGCTGCACCAGGTATTGAGGTGTCCCCAGAGCCACAATCCCGGCAGCATTCCTGGGAAAATTCGGGAAAAGCTTTTCCTTCCTATCTGGCATCGGCGCCGCGAATAGAACATTTTGGGAGGATGTCTTTTCTCCCTGTAAAAATCACATTTTTGACAGCACAACGCTGGTTTCCAGCGCTCGGCGAAGGGAAGGAGCTGCTTTTCCAAGAGAAAATGGAATTTTTTCCAAGAGCAAATGGAATCAGAGCCCTGGGAGCTCTGGGGGAGCTCGGAGCCAACGCTGAGGTCGAGGCACAGGGGGGTTCCCCCCGACCTCCGCGTCGGAGCGAGCAGCTGGATGGGGATGGGAGCAGATCAGAGCATTTCCCAGCTTTCTGTTTGCCACCTGTTCCCCAAAAAATTCGTCTTGGAACACTGCAGTAATTGGTTAACAGGAAGTTTTGCCAGATTCTTTTTGCTCTCTCCCGAATTTTAGCGAAATCGTGATGAGTTTGTTGGGTTTGTTTTTTTTTTTTTAATCAAATCTTCTCCAGCGTTTTTCCCCAAAATCTGTCGCTCCGGCAGCACGTGGCTTGATCCTCCCAGGAACAATTGATTCTCAGAGTCAAAGAAAATGTGTTTTTCTGATGAATTCCCCCCCCCAAAAAAATGAAGTTTTGTGCTAAAGAACGGCCTGAACAAAAGACACCTCTGGTTTAACAGTAAGCAGCTTATTTTGCTCAGCCTCAGCGACTAAAGCTGGGGTTGGAAAAATGGGAATTCTTTTGTCCTGGTGATTAAGCAGGGTTTAGTTATTTCATTTATTTTTTTCCCCTTAATGAACTTTTGATCTAATTCCCCCCCCCACCCCAGAAAAAAAAAATCTTAACCAAACCCTGAGTTTAAACACCTGTGGGAGGGAGCCTTGAGCAATCCTGAAGCTGGGGTGTCCACAGGGTCTGGATTTGATGGGAAAGAGCCTCATCCCATCCAGGTATTTAATTATTGAGCTGCAAGTTTACATCTGTTGCTTGCTGCAGGATTTTTGCTCTTTGCCCCCTGTGAACTCCATCCCAGGAGTTTCTCCCCATGAGCTCCATCCCAGGAGTTTTCCCATTAACTCCATCCCAAGATTTTTCCCCCATGAGCTCCATCCCAGTTTTACCCCATGAGCTCCATCCCAGGAGTTTCCCCTGGGAATTTTCCCCCATGAGCTCCCTCCCAGGAGTTTTTCCCCATGAACTCCATCCTGGGAGTTTCCTGCATGAACTCCATCCCAGTTTTACCCCATGAACTCCATCCCAGGAGTTTCCCCTGAGAATTTTCCCCCATGAACTCCATCCTGGGAATTTTTCCCCATGAGCTCCATCCTGGGAGTTTTCCCAGTGAACTCCATCCCAGGAGTTTTCCCAGTGAACTCCATCCCAGGAGTTTCTCCCCATGAGCTCCATCCCAGTAGTTTTACCCCATGAGCTCCATCCCAGGAGTTTTACCCCATGAGCTCCATCCCAGGAGTTTCCCCTGGGAATTTTCCCCCATGAACTCCATCCCAGGAGTTTCAATGCTCCCGATTTCGTGGCGAATGATGAATTTGCTCCTTTGCTGGGATGATTCCAGGCTTTTCCAGCCTGGAGCCCAGTCCATGCCATCCCTCTGGCACGCTGTCCCTGTCCCCAGGGCCGGCGCCGTGGCCGGGCTCTCCCGCACCCCCCTCCCGTCGGAATGGCACCGGGATTAAGTGGCAGACTTGAACTGGTCTAATATTTCACAGCCCACCCCCTCCTGCCCTTTTCCACACCATCCCGGAGACATTTCCCGTTCTCCCCACGCTCTGTTTAAAGGAGCCAGTTGGGTGCACTGAGCTGAAGGTCACGGTGACGGTGGGGGCAGGATCCTGGAGCGATGCTCGCGGGAATCGCAGGGTGAGGGGACATGGATGTGGCCAGGGACGTTCTCCAGCCTGGCTGAGCTCTGGGACTGGGTTTTGTCCGTGTTTTTCTGGGTTTTGTCCGTGTTTTTCTGGGTTTTGTCTGTGTTTTTCTGAAGGAGGGAAGACAAAACCTCTCTGGGTGTCCTGTGGCTTTCCAGGGTCACAGCGTGGGTCCCACCAGGGTCCATTGGATGGTTCCATCAGGATGCAGTAACTGGTCACTTGAGTCCCACCAGGGTCCATTGGATGGTCATTTGGATCCCACCAGGATCCATCGAATGGACATCTGTGTCCTACCAGATTCCATTAACTGGTCACTTGGGCCCCACCAGGGTCCATTGGATGGTCATTTGGATCCCACCAGGGTCCATTGGATGGTCACTTGGATCCCACCAGGATCCATTGGATGGTCACTTGGTCCCAGTAGGATCCATTAATTGATCACTTGGGTCCCACCAGGCACTGTTGGATGATCCCATGGGTTCCCACCAGGTTCCATTGGATGATCCCATGGGTCCCACCAGGTTCCATTGGATGATCCCATGGGTTCCTACCAGGTTCCATTGGACGATCCCATGGGTTCCCACCAGGTTCCATTGACCAATCCCATGGGTTCCTACCAGGTTCCATTGGACAATCCCATGGGTCCCACCAGGTTCCATTGGACAATCCCATGGGTTCCCACCAGGTTCCATTGGATGATCCCATGGGTCCCACCAGGCTGGTCACTGCTCGTCCCCACATCAGAGCAAACCATCCCATTGTCCTGGGGTGGCCTGCACGCCAGGAGGATCCTTTTCCCGGGAGTCTGATCCCGCCCTGTGTCCCTCGGCAGGCCCGGGAGGAGCTGCGCCCGGTGAAGGAGGACTTTGAAGCCAAGAACAAGCAGCTCCTGGAGGAGATGCCCAAGTTCTACAGCAGCCGCATCGATTACTTCAAGCCCAGCTTCGAGTCGCTGGTCCGGGCACAGGTGAGATGTTGTCCCTTCCTGGTACCTGTGTCACGTCCTGTCCCACAGTTCCAGCCCTGCCTGTGCGTTATCCACTGGAATTCCATGGTTTTATCCACCTGGGAATGTCATCTCCTTGAATTTGAGAGTCCTGAGCTCAGGTCTGCAGTTGGTTTGAGGTGTTTGGGCTCATCTGAAGGGTCTCTTGCAGCTCCTGGTGAGCAGGCACAAGGCTCCTGGGGGCATCTTCACACCCAAGATTTGCAGGAAGCCGTGGCCTGAATAACCCACAGCGTTCATTTCCATCCTCCAGCTTCCTTTGGGAACGAGCTGCTGCTCCTCCTCCTCCTCCTCCTTCTCCTCCCTTCTCCCTTTGCCCTTTCCCTCAGGCTGCAGAGGGGCAGGGTTGGGATCTCACCAAGCTTTGAGAACCTCTGGCATCCCAGCGCCGGGAGGAGGGCGGCACCGGGCGCTGCCCGCGCCGCGGGCATTTCCCTGCGGGATTTTGGGGCCGGGAGGCGCCGCAGGGACCCAGGTGCGCTGCGGGGGCGCCGCCGGGAGGTGCCGGGAGCACGTGTTCCACCTCACCTCCGACTTGGGGGGGCCTGTGCGCGGAGCTGCCAGCGAGTTGTCTGCAGGCTGATTCACCTACCAGATGGTGCCGATGCTCCCTGCGCCGCAGGGTGGGTGCTGGGGATGCTGTTCCTGCTGTTCCCTCAGCAATCGGGCGCGGGGCTCCCTGTTCCAGCCCGGAATAACCACAATTCCTGGAGCCACCGCAGAGTCCTCGCTGGGCCTTTCCCCCTGTGGACCCCCGTCCGTGGGGGAGACTTGAAACCTGAATGTTTTCTGCCCTCTCCGGGGGTTTGTGATCTGGGAGGTTCCTCAGAGAGCAGCTTTGCTCCTCTGGCTTCTCCTCGGTCCATTTGTGTTCCGATTCCCAAGGAATTTGGGGCGAGAAGGACGTTGGGATGGGTGCGCTCGGAGCACTCGGAGATGCGAGCGGGGAGCAGCAGGGAGTCATTGCTAGGGCTGTTTGTGGCACTCTCCATCCATATCTTCCTTGGGAATCCTCTGCTTTCCTTCCCTCTCTGCCCTGCCTCTCTTCAGGTGAGGAATTTGGGTGGGAAAACCGAGTGAAATCCCGTTTTTAACACCCAAAAAGGCAGCGTCACAACAAAGCTGATGCATCTCCCGTAGGCTGGACTAAAGCTGGTCCCAGATGGATGCAGCTCCTCACATCCCTCCCTCCCTCCCTCCCCGCCAGCTTCCATGGGAGCCACATCCCTCTCCTTTCCCGACACTGGCTGCATCCTTCCACCCCTGGGGAGGGATGCTGGGAGGAGAGCTTGGAACGGGCTCGGGCTGTGTGTGCCCCCCTGGCTCGATGGGAAGCGTTTTCCCATCGAAGTGGATGAAATAAAAGGGAAAAGGGCTGTGATTTGCCCAAGGTAATGAGTCAGTGGCGAGCCAGGAATAGCAGCCGGAGCCCTGAGTCAGCTCAGCAGCTGCTCACCTGCAGGCACCTGGCTGGGAAGGGCAGCTGGGGGGCTGCCAGAGCATCCCCATCCCAGGTGAGAGCTGGCATGGGAATAATGCCCACCTTTCCCTGCCTCGGTGCCACCCTGAGCTGATTTATATCTTTGGGGGTTGTATTCCTCAATGGAATTACTGTTTTCAGCCTATTCTGGAGGTACCTCTTTGGGAGGGGGATGAGGTTGGAGGGGCATCCCTCAAGGAAGGGGCTGGATGAGGTGGGACTGGGATCAGCTGGGGGTTGTGACTTTGGGGTTGTTTCTCCCTGGGTCAAACCCACCATCCAAAGGCAAAACCATGTAATTTTCCGTGGTTTTTGGCCCTGGAGGAAGCCAGGAGTTAAAGTGAGACAAATGGTGTGACAGTGACACCGTCCAGTGCCACGATGAGCTGGGAAGGGACCAGTGTGTTCTGCAGGTGCTTCTTTAGGACGGGGATGAGGCTGGAGATGCATCCCACAAGGAAAGGGCTGGATGAGGTGGGACTGGGATCAGCTGGGGGTTGTGACTTTTGAGCTGTTTCTCCCTGGGTCAAACCCATGTAATTTCCCCTGTTTTTTGGCCCTGGAGGAAACCAGGAGTTAAAGAGAGACAAATGGTGTGACAGTGACACCGTCCAGCGCCACGATGAGCTGGGAAGGGACCAGTGTGTTCTGCAGGTACTTTAGGAGGGGGATGAGGCTGGAGGTGCATCCCACAAGGAAAGGGCTGGATGGAGTGGTACTGGGATCAGCTGGGGGTTGTGACTTTGGGGTTGTTTCTCCCTGGGTCAAACCCATGTGATTTTCCCTCATTTTTGGCCCTGGAGAAAGCTGGGAGTTAAAGAGAGACAAATTGTGTGACAGTGACACCGTCCAGCGCCACGATGAGCTGGGAAGGGACCAGCTGCCTCTCTGGGAAGGGGAAGGACCCTGCTCCCAAGCACCTCCGTGGCTTTGACCCAAGGAGACCCTCCCCAGCCTCCTCCCCGGGCGGGCGAGTTCCCATGGCACAGCCTGGCCGCGCTCCCGGGGCCGGGTGTCTCCTGACGCCGGGACATGTCCCGAGCTCGCAGGGCTGTAACATTCAACACCAAATTCTTCTCTCCACCCACGGGCCTGGGCCAAGCCAAGGGAGGCAAATATTTCCCTGGCTGGGGGCTTTGAAGTGGCCACATGGAGATGAAAGGGGGAGATTTTGGAGCTGCCGCTGGTGTGAGGCGTGAACGGCGCTTCCTTCCCGCTCCGTGCTGAATTTTCCAGCTGGAAAACACGAGATTCTTGTGGATTTTAGTGAAATGGTGGGGAAAGATGGGGCTGGCAGGCGGGGATGGTGCTGTGGGTCAAGGGAGCCAGGCCCTGGCAGCGCCCCTGGGTTTGTTTTGGGTAGGGCTGCCCCAAACAAGCACCCGCTGCCCGGCTGGGCCATTGTGGCCGGGATCTCTAGAAAATCCACGGAACACCGTGTCCCCAAACAGAATTAGTTCAAGACAGGTGGACTCAGGGCCATTGGCTCGGGCTCAAAGGCGAGCTGGAGCTGGGATTTGATGGGATGGGGACGGAGCATATGGTATCCATAGCTGGAAAAGTACTGGGCTGGCGGGAGCAGGTAGGGCAGGGCGAGCTGGCTGCCGAGCGAGGGGTCCCCTGCTGTCACTGTCACCAGTTTGGGGTGCATCCCCTCCCTGGGAGGGTTTTCACTCGTGTTTCAGCAGGAGAAATCACGGGGGGATCGATGCCAGTGGGATTTTGTTGATGAAGCTCAGGGAGACTCGGCTGGCCGTGCCTGGATGGTGCCAGCCAGTTCTGCACTGGGACCTGCTGGGGGAGGGGAGCATCCTCAGGGACACCCACCCGGCCCTGGGGACACGGGGTGTCCCTCGGGAAGGGATCGGTGGCTGCGGGATGTGGGCAGGGGGGGAGCAGCACCAAGGAATTTGCTCTGCTCTGCCCGTTTAAGGCAGTGTGGATGCTGGGGGACAATCCTGGGGGACAATCCTGGGGGACAATCCTGGGGACAGTCCTGGGGGACAATCCTGGGGGACAATCCTGGGGACAGTCCTGAGGGACAATCCTGGGGGACAATCCTGGGGACAGTCCTGAGGGACAATCCTGGGGACAATCCTGGGGGACAATCCTGAGGACAGTCCTCGGAAAAATCCTGAGGAAAATCCTAGGGGGCAGTCCTGGTCAGGGAGAAATCCTCAGGGACAATCCTGATGGGCAGTCTTGGTGGGGGGACAATTGTCCCCAAATCCTGGGGAGCAATCCTGAGAGCAATCCTGGAGAGACAAATGTCCCCAAATTTTGGGGGACAACCCTGGGGGGCAGCATCTGCCTCCAGCCCTGCCACCCCGACAGGATTAATTCCAACATGCCGGCGCTTTTTCCATGCTGGAATTGGCAGTGCCACTCGGCCATGTGTGACTGGGCAGAGCCCAGCTGACTCCAGACTGGGGACAAGGGACACGGGGGGCTGCTCCAGGGCTCTGGCACCGCCCTTGGCATCCCTGCCCCCCGGGTCCCTGCTCACCCGTGGCATTTCGGGTGTTTTTGGCATCTCTTGCTTACCAAGGGGGTTCGGAGGGTGTTTGGGGTGACCCAGCTGTGGGGTTGTGGTTTGGGGGGGTGTGCGGGGATTTTGGGGGGCCCCTGCCAGCTCAGCCCTGTGTGGGGTTCATTAGTCACTGTGTAAATGAGCATTGCTGTGACTCAGCCGGCACCGCTGCGTGGGGAGCCCCGGCCACGGAGCAGCCCCCGGACCCCCGGCATGGACAGGCCTGGGAAGGGGGGTTCAGGCAGCCAATGCTGGGATGTGGGGCCCCAAGATCGCCCCTCGGGCCTGCCCAAAATCAGCATCGTTTTGAGCAGGATTAGGGGAGCTGGTCTCCATGGAGACCGTGTGTGTGTGTGTGTCTGCACCGGTGCTGCTGGAGATGCTGGGGCCCCTCTGGGAAATGGGGGCAACGCTGGCATTGCCCACCCTGGGGGGCAGCGCTCCCCAGTCCCTCCCGGATGGATGTGGGGGGATGCCCAGGACAGGATCCCACATCTGGCACAGCTCCGGGGGTCCTGCAGTGCCAGGGGTCCCACAGCCCCGGAGGTCCTGCAGTGCCAGGGGTGCCACAGGCAGGTCTGGGGGTCTTGTGGTGCCAAGGGTACCACAGCACTGGGGGTCCTTGCAGTGCCAGGGGTCCCACAGGCAGGTCTGGTGGTCTTGTGGCACCCGGGGGTCCTACAGGACAAGGGGTCTGTGGTACCCAGAGGTTCTGCAATGCCAGGGGTCTCAGAAGCAGCACTGGGGGTCCTGCAGCACCAGGAGTGTCCCAGGCAGGGCTGGGGGGGTCCCTCAGTGCCAGGGGTCCCACAGGCAGCACTGGGGGTCTGGCAGGCAGGGCTGAAAGTCCTGCAGCACCCACGGCACCAGGGATGCCCCGGGCAGCACCGGGGGTCCCTCAGCACCGGGGGTCCCTCAGTCAGGGCCGGGCATCCCCCAGCACTGGGGTTCCCGCAGGCAGGGCTGGGGGTCCCGCAGCACCGAGGGTCCCACGACACCAGGGGGGTCCCACAGCGCCCAGGGTGTCCCAGGCAGGGCTGGGAGCCCCCCTCTCCCCGCTGGAGCCCGCGCCCGAGCAGCCACCCCGCTGCCATCTGCCTGCGCTGACCCACGGGCTCCCGCGCCGGCAAGCGCTGCTCGCTGCCGGAGATAATTGGCGGTGCTAATTAGCACGTTATTAACACACCCCTCCTCCTCCTCCTCGCCGTGCTTCTCTCGGGGCACTGCGCTGCCGGGCGTGCCCCCTCTCCGAGCCCACCGAGCCCCTCGCCCTGCCCCCCGTGCCCACCGAGCCGCGACCCGCGGGCAGCGTGGGCAGGCGGCTCGTGCCGGTGGCACCGGTGACAAGCGAGGGGACAAGGCGGCTGCGGGAGGGTGGCGGGTGCCGGTGGCAGCCCCGCACGCGCGGCTCCCAGATGGGAAGCGAGCGGAGAAGGGCAGCGTGTTATTAAAATGTGTTGAGTTGTAATAATCCAAGGGGGTGGCATCGCCACATGGGAGGGAGCTATTTTAGACACCAACGCTGCGGCGAGGGGGCTGCCGAGGGCACCCGCGGGAGGGGCTGGGCTGGGGAGGAGACCCCCCCCCCATCATTCCCCTCCCTCCCCAATCCCCCCCTTTTATCCAACAGGTTGTCTACTACACGGAGATGCACAAGATTTTTGGGGACCTGACGGCGCAGATCGACCGGCCCGGGCTGAGCGACGAGCAGCGCGAGCGGGAGAACGACGCCAAGCTCAGCGAGCTCCGCGCCCTCTCCATCGTGGCCGACGACTGAGGCCAGAGGGTGGGGATGGGGAGGGGATGGGATCCGTCCCCCTTCAGCCCAGCTCCCAGCCCAGGGATGGATTTGTGGGGTTGGAGCTGCTCCCGTCACCCCAGGGCTCTGCGCTCCTGCCCGGATGAGGAGGCTGCTCCTGCCAGGGTCTGGATCGTCTCTGTCGCTCCACAAATGAGTTTTGCCTTAAATTGGGGGTGTGGAGCAGCAGGAAAGGGAGGGATCCCGCTCGGAGATGAAGATGGGGAGAGGGATGAGGGGTGTTGGGTTTTCCCAGGTTCCAGCCTCCCTTGGCACCCCCCAGAGCCCAGAGGGTGAGACCCCTCCAAATTCCTGCCCCTCATTTTGTGCCTTAGGAGCCTCAGGGGAGGGTAAAAAAATCACTCAAATCCCATTTTGGAGTCACGGGGAGAGGGTGATGCTTTCCGTGGCGAGCGTCCATCCCTCTTTTCCCAGGAATGGTACAAAAAGCCTCAGCCCCAAAGCTGGGGGTGCCCAGGGAGGGGACAGGGGACCCCAGACAGGTGGGGACATCCCTAAGGGAGACAACCCAGCCAGGAGCAAACCTATGGGAAATGAGGGGGCTACAGCCCCTCGTCGGTGTGCGGGGAAGGGGCACAGGGACTCGGTCGCTTGTCCCCAATAAAGTTTTTGGCAGCGCAGCGCGGCCGGGGCCGTGTCGGTGCCACCGCCGGGGCCGTGTCGGTGTCGCTGTCACCGCCGGGCCGCTGTCGCCCTCTGCCGCCGCCCGGCCGCCACTGCAGGGGGACACGGAGGGGCTTGGGGTGGCACCGGGAAGGGAAAAACTGGGATCGGACATTCCCCTGTGGAGGCGCGGGAAGGAAACGGCGTCAAAGCACGAGGAATGGAGTTTTCCAGTAAAATACAGGGAATTTAGGCCTGAGCTGGCGCCTTTAAGGGTAAGGAGGGGTTTCCTGCTGTGTCCGGGGATGAGCTGGTGCTGGGTGGGATAAGGGGGTGGAAGCCCACCCTGGTGAGGTTCTGGTGGAGGTGACGAGGGTCCCGTGTCTGCCTTGGGGTGTCACGAGGCTCCTGCTGCTCCAGGTGAGGGCACACGGCTCCAGACATCAGGAAAACCATCGCCACCTCTTCCCACCAGGGCCTGGGTTTGGCAAACAGGACCCTGCACAAGACAGGGAGCAGCAGTCAGGGGTGTCCTGAGAAGCCCAGCAGAAAATGGGGATGGAACCCCTAAAACCAAACCTTCCCTTCCCAGCTGGAGCAAAGGGGATGGGACAGAGCCATGGGAATGCTGGTGGCTGTCCCCAGTGCTGGGACACAGCGAGGTCCCCCCGAGAGCATCCCGTGCCAAGGCTCCTCCCAGCATGGAGAACTTCATCCCTCCCTCTCCCCTCGGCTGTTCCTTCCCAAGCACATCACATGCCAGGCCAGGTTTAAGGAAAATAAACCCAGTTGCCACGGTTACCCAGAGCAGAGATGCTAAATATACAGAATACAGATATTTATATATATATTTAAGTGCCACGCACAGAGCCCGTGAGCCCGAGCAAGGGACGTGCTCTCCCACGGGATCCGAGCCTTGCAGGCGTCGGGATTGCTCCCAAGTGGGCAAAGATCCTCTCCATGGCCTGGAGGTGTTGATTTTTCCCTGGATTCAACCCCACCTGGGCTCACCTGAACCCACCTGGTGGCTTTGTCACTGTCACCTTGTGTGGCACAGCCAGACATCTCCAGGCACCTCATCCCCAGGATCCCAGCTCTCCTTCATCCAGAGTATCCACAAATCCCAGCTCCTGGTCCGTGCCATCAGCTCCTCCCGCCCTCCAGGAGAAGGATTTCACCCATGGACACTTAACCCAGGCGTTCCCAGGGATTCACTCTGCGTACTCTCCGCAGTGGCTGGGGAGGAGAATTCCATCTTTTATAGTAAAAAGTGGATAATTAGCGGGTTTTGCGCCACCCACAAGATCCCAGCGTTAATAGGGGGAGCTGGCAGGAAGGGAAGATTAACTCTACGATGTGGAACGTGCTCAGCCTCGGTGTCTGAGGCACCCCTGGGTGAGGTTCATCAGCGCTGGGACCCCTGGGAGCAGAGGGAAGGGAAGAGGATCCGTGTGAGAGGCAGTGGGGCCGTCCCGGATTGGGGACCATTCCCTGCTGATGAGCAAATCTTCCTCCTTTTTCATCCCCATCAGGAATTCCGGGTTAGCCCAGTGGTGTTGCAGTGATCCTGACTGTCCCCCTTCATCCCCAAAGGCCCCGACCCCCTCGGGGACAGGAGCAGCTTTAGCAGATGCCAGCCCAGCATCACCATTCCCACAAATTGTGATTTTCCTCACAAATTGGATGAATTAACCCTGCCCAGGCCTGCCAACACCAGCGCACATCTGGGTCCACACCTTGGTTTTCCTGGTCAGGTGTGCAGGAGCTGTCCCTTGCTCCAGGTGATCCGGGGGTGCTGGAGTGGGAAAGAGAGGCTCAGACCTCCCTCCTCCTCCTCCTCCTCCTCCTCCTCACCTGGGCCCTGAAAGGAGAATGAGCATCCCTGGGATCAGCCAGCGGGATTCAGTGGGGGCCTCAGGTGGGGGGAAGGGGTGCAGGTGGAGGTGGCAGAGGGGCAGGGGGTGCCCAGGCTCCCAGCCCGCACTGGGAACACCCCGCCCTGTCCTTCCCCACCGCCCCGAGTCCCTCCCCATCGTCCCTCACCCCGGGGGGCTCAGGAGAGCAGAGGGGGGCGATGGGAAAAGGTTTGATGCTGGAAAGGGGGGACAAGAATTAGACAGACATATTCCCGCCCCCCCAGGTGTGCCCCAAAAACCCCTCAGCACCCCCTGGCCAGGCTGTGACCCTTCCAGGGACCCGCTGGCCAGGCTGTGACCCTGCCAGGGACCCCCTGCCCCCCCCTCCCGGCGCCGGATCCAGCCCCTGCCGTGGGGTTGGCACCGCAGGGATGAGCACTCACGTTTCCCGGGAAGGAGCGGTGGGATGCGGGAGGCTCCGAGGATGTCCCCGGAGCGTCCGGGTGGGAGCCGTGCCGGGAGGGCTCGGGAGACGCTGCGGGAAGGAAAAAAAAAAACCCAAGTGACCGTAGGAAATCAGCAGGAAAGGGGGAAAAGGGAGGGATAACGGGATACCTGATGGGGAAGCGCCCGGCCGGGGCTCGGGGCAGCACCTTCATCACGTCCCGTGCAGAGCTGGCGACACCATGAGGGGCTCCAGCAGCCCCAAAATAGCTCCGAGCCCTCCTCAGCCTCCTCCTTAACCCTCCAAAATGGTGAGCCCCCCTTGAGGAAGCCCCGCTGGTTCCTTCCCACCCGCGATGCTCCCGGAGCATCATCCCAGCCCCGGCGCCCCCTCCCCACCAACCCACCCGCGGAGCAGCGTGAGGGGCCGGGGGGCTCAGGGGGGAGGTTTTGGGGGGAGGGGGACAAGCTTTACCCCCACCCCGAAGCAGCGGGACCCCTCCGGAGCCTGCCCGGGGCTGAGCTGGGAGGGGGCTCGGGGGAGACCCAGGGGAGGGGGCTCGGGAGCGGCGGCCGCCGCTTGAACCGTCCGTGGGACCGGGCCCGGTCGGACACAAAAGGGGCGGAAAAGCCCTCGGAAGTGATGCAGCAGTGACGCGCCCTCGCGTGACGTCACGCCGGGTTTAGGGGAGTGACGTCACGGCGCGACAGCAAGCACCTCGCTAAGAGCCGCTTCTTTATCGGTGAAAAGACTTTATTGGGGAAAAGAAAAAGAAAGGTGAAGGGGGTGCGCCGGGCCGGGGACCGGCCCCGGGCGGGCGTGACGGCATAAGGTGGGGTGTGACGCAGTTCCTCCGTCCAGGTGTGGCAGTGGGAGCGGGACCCCCCCCGTCCTACCTGCACCGGCCGCCCCGCAGGGACCGGCGGGTCAGGCGGGTGAGCAGCACCTTCACCCGGCCCCAGTGCGAGCGCCCGTCCTGCGGGGAGAGGCGGCGTCAGCGGGGGGGGACCCGTGGGACCCCCCCGGTCACACCCCGCCACCCCCCGGCCGTACCTTGTCCCGTGCCGGGGCACCCGCCCCGCCCTCGGAGGGGTCCAGCAGGCTGGGGGAGCTGACCGAGTGTCCCCACATCCTGCGGCTCGGCCCGGGGTCAGCTGCTGCGTGGGGGAACAGAGCTGGTCAAGCTTGGGGGCCTGAGGGACATCGACCCCACGTGCTGCCCCCCTCACCTGGCGCCAGGTCCCGCCATCCCACCCCGCTCACCTGGCACCCGGTCCTGCCATTCCCGCACCCCCCAGTGCTCACCTGGCACCTGGCTCTGCCTTTCCCGCATCCCCCAATGCTCACCTGGCACCCGGTCCTGCCATTCCCGCATCCCCCAATGCTCACCTGGCACCTGGTCCTGCCATTCCCGCATCCCCCAATGCTCACCTGGCACCTGGTCCTGCCATTCCCGCACCCCCCAGTGCTCACCTGGCACCTGGCTCTGCCTTTCCCGCATCCCCCAATGCTCACCTGGCACCCGGTCCTGCCATTCCCGCATCCCCCAATGCTCACCTGGTCCTGCCATTCCCGCACCCCCCAATACTCACCTGGCCCCAGGTCCCGCCATTCCCGCATTCCCCAATGCTCACCTGGTCCTGCCATTCCCGCACCCCCCAATGCTCACCTGGCACCCGGTCCTGCCATTCCCGCATTCCCCAATGCTCACCTGGCACCTGGCCCTGCCATTCCCGAGTCCCGCCCCGCTCACCTGGAGCCTGGCTGTCCGAGCAGGAGCGCGGCCGGAACCCTTCACCCCTCCACGTGCCCAAATCCTGCCTCGGGCGCTGCCGGGTGGGCTGCGGGCGAGGAGAGCACAGGCAGGGTATGAGCTGGGACCCCCACACCCCCTCCCCAAGCCTCCCCCTCCTCCCGGCCCTCACCAGGGTGTCCGGGCGGGCGCACCGGGCTCCGGCCGCCTGCTGCCGGAGGACGCGGTTATCCTGCTGCAGCCGCGCCAGGCGCTCCAGCATCTGGCACACGTGCTCCAGGTAGCGCAGCCCCTGCCCCGACACCGCGGCCTCGGGCACAGCCCGGGGGTCCCGAGGGCTGCCGGGCGACCGAGTCCCCCCAGCCGCGGCCGCCGCCGCCCCCTCGGGCTCCTCGGGGTCCCGCTGTGGCTCTGCCAGGTCGGCGGCGCTGGCGCTGCGCCGGCTGAGCTGTCGTGGGCAGCGCTGCCTCCGGCTCCGCTGCGCTGCCTGCAGCAGCCTCCTGCTGGCCGAGCGGCTCCGGGGTGTCCGGGGGGGCTCCTCTCCGGGGGGCTTCTCCGCCGGGAAACCGTCGAGGGAGAAGCTGCTCTCGGAGCCCAGCGGGGTGGAGGGCGAGTGTTCGTTGCTGGCCATTTCCACGCCGGAATCCTCGGACTCGGACTTGAGGAGCCTCCCGCGGGTCGGGGGGCTGCTGGGGGGCTGCGGTGGCGGCGGGGGGGCTCCCCGGGTGCTCATACCCCGCGGGGGCTGCCGCGGGCTCTCCTGCAGCCGGCGGTAGACGCTGGCGGAGGTGCGCACGATGCAGCTCTCGGCCGACTCCCAGGGACCATCTGTGGGGGGCGAGAGGACGGGTGGGCTCGGCTGGGGGGTTCCTGGGCAGAAAACTGGGTGCCCACCCCCCAAACTTGAGCCCAACTGCCCCTCAAAGCCCCCCGAGCCCCCTACAGCAGCTCCAGCCGTGGCCAAGGCCGCTCTCCCCGCTGCCAAGGGGAATTGCAGCCCCCTGCCCAGGGACTCCTCTCCAGAGGGTCCCTGCAACCGGGGATTCGTTCCTACAACCTCAGCGTGTTCTCGCTGCTCCCCAAAAACACGGCCCCGGCCTCCACCATCCTTCTCCTCCTCCTCCCAAGCCACGCTGCTGAGCTGCTGAGGGGCACACACGGCCCCCACCCTGACCTGGGCATGATTTTTGAGCTGGGGTTCTCTGTGTCCCCCTCCAGCTCGGTGCCGGCAACCCAGGGGACACAGCGTGGCCACGGGACCCCGGACTCGGGATGGTTCCAGGGACCACCAGCTCCTCGCACTTGTCCCCACAGGCCGGGGGGCATCGCCAGCCGGGATGTGCCCCCCACCACCCTGCAGCTCCAGGTGCGATTGTGGCGCATCCATGGCGGGGTCTCGGCGCTCCTTGCCCAAATCTCGCCGCCCTTCCCAGACAGCGAAGCGCTCAGGGAGGAGGGAGCGGAGCTGCGGCACCTCCTGCGGGCTGCCCACCCCCCAAAAACCCCGCTCGGGGGCTGCCACCCCCCAAACGCACTCACAGCAGCTGAACCTTCTCTTCCAGACGGCGCGGGAGCCACCCCACATCGCCGAGAGCCAGAGCCGAGTGCCGGGCGCGCGTCCCGGCGCTCCCTTTTATAGCCACCCCAGCCGGCGACGGGCCCTGTATCCAGAGGCACCTCATTACAGGACTGGTTCCCAACTGGTTCCTCGCAGGGTTTGGGATCGGCGATACTGGCTGGGCCAGTGGTTAAGGACTCCCTTCCCACCCCAGCTGGGAAGGCGAGAGGGTTGTTTGGGTGCCGGCAGGCAGCCAAGGTGCAGCCAGGTGCCGGCTGCATCCCACCAAATTCCACAAAACTCACTCAGGACTCCAGCGTGGGCTGAATTCACCCGTCGGGGGTCCCAGCGCTCCCAAATTCCTGCTCCTCCTGCAGCCGCGCCACTCACCGTGTATCCCCCAGGGGCCCGAGAGGCCGCGGGGAGCCGGGAAGTCGCGGCCGGCCCTGGGACAATCCGGCCGTTCAGTGGGATTGAATCCCAGCAATGCCGGGGCGCAGCCCGTCCGCCCCGGCAGGATTGAATCCCAGGAATTCCGGGGGGCAGCCCCTCCGCCGCAGCTCCGTGGCCGCTGCCAGCACCATCCCAGTTCCCACACGCCGCAATTCCACAGGCTCCAGGACCCCGCGTGCCAAGGGGCTGCTTCCCCCGCCGGCACGGGGGTGGCACCGGAGTCCCACGGGCGGGGAGGGCACGGGCAGGACGAGAAGAGGCGTGGGGGGTCCCCACCAGCTCCTCCTGGGGGTCCTCTCCGCGTTGGCAGCTCCAGCTCAGCCCCCGGTACCTCCCAGACGTTGCTGCTGGAGGGGGGGTCCCAGCACAGCCAGGGCTGGGGGCACAAGGAGATGGGCCCTGGGTTTTGGGGACCCCCACGCAGCATTTGGGGACCCAGCAGGCTCTGGGGGCAGGCACCTGCCCGTCAGCCCAAACACGGGAAGGGAAAACCTGAATTCCCAGCGCAGCCGGTAGCCTGGGCTGCTCCCAGCAGGGGGTGGGATGAAACCCAGGGGTCCCGGGACCCTCTATAGCACAAATTGGGGGTTCCAGGGAACCCCCAGATTCCTTCTCAAGCACAGACAACACAAATTGGGGTCCCAAGGACCCCAGGTTCCGTCTCCAGCACAGACACTTCGAAACAGAGATCCCTGACGATCCCCTCCAGCACGATCCTCTCAGGCTGGAGGCCGTGGGGGATCCCTGATCCAGGCCAGACTCGGCGGGTCCCACACAGCCCCAGGCGGCACCGACTCACCGAGGTCACCACGGAGCGGCTGCACCGTGAAGGATCCGCGGTGGCGCAGCATCCTCGGGGTGTACCGGGAACGGGGGGATGGATAAAACCGGGAATGTGCTACGGGGAGCTGGGAACTGGGCAGGGAGCACGGGGGCTGCTCCTCCGCTGCTTTATGGGGCAGGGCTGGGGGGCGGCACAGCCCCGGGGCGGGGCGGGGGTGGGGGGCCGCCCCCTGCCCGGGCAGCCCCTTTGCCCCCAGCCCCAGCTGTGTTATCCCAGGAGGGCTCGAGGCGTTTATTCCTTTTTCCCGTGTGTAGAGGGCAGGACCATCATCCTCCTCCCTCCCTCCCTCCCTGGAGCCGTGGAATGGTTGGGGCGGGAAGGGACATTAAAGACAATCCAGTGCCACCCCCTGCCATGGGCAGGGACACCTTCCTCTGTCCCAGGGTGCTCCCAGCCCCGTCCAGCCTGGCCTGGGACACTTCCAGGGATCCAGAGGCAGTCACAGCTTCTCCGGAATGTTTAATCGGGAATTCGATGGTGGGAGCTCCATGGTCGAGCCCGGGGCGCACGGGGGGCGGTGGCGCACCCCAAACAGACCCCAGTGAGCCCCCAGGCAGGAGGGGAGGGGGTTCCTGGCTGTCTCCGCTGCGGAGGGACAGGGGAAGGGACAGGTCCCTCCCAGGCCGCTGATAACCGCAAAACGCAGATAACAGCAGAGCCCAGATAACAGCAGAGCCCAGATAACAGCAGAGCCATCTCCGCGCACACGGGCACGGAGGGCGGGGAGCGGCGATAAGAGCACCTGGAGCAGGACAAAGGCCTCGGCCAACAGCCCCCAATAAACGCGGACACCTCCCAGGGACTCCGGGAGCAGGGTGGGGCTGTCCAGCCCTGCGGGGAGCCCTGACCTTCCCGGGAGGCGGACAAGCAGCGGCACCGGAGCACCAGACCCCAGCCAAGCCCTGGATCCCCAACCTCGGTGCAGGCAGGAGGTCTGAGGGGTCTGGGGTGTCCCTGTCTGTACCCTGGGTTTGGGGTAAAACCCCCTTCTCCCTGCCCTGGGGTCCCGGCACAGAGCAGACACGGCAGTGGAGCAAATATATATTATATTTATAGAGAATCTGGTTTAATTCCTCGGAGCAGCCCTTTGCAGTCAGTGCACAAGCGGTGCCAGCCCCCTCTCCGGTACCCAAGTGCTCAAGCGACACCCCCCCCCCCCCCCATGTCCCCTCGGTGTCCCCCAGGCTGAGGACTCACCCAGCTCATCACACACACCCGAAAAGGGGTGAAGACGGGCGGCTGCAGCGCATCCCCCCCAAATCCCATCCATCCCCAGCCTGGCAGTGCCCTCAGCCCCCCACCCCAGCCCTACCACAGCGGGGTGGGACTGCCCTGGGGACACGGGGGATGCTGACGGTGACCCCATCACACGGTGCCGGTGGCCGGGGCTCAGGAGCGGGGGGACACAGGGCTGGGCACGGGCCCCCCCGGGGATCCCTGGTAGCGCAGGCGGGCGTGTTTCTCGCAGAACAGCTCGTCCCCCACCCAGAAGTGGCCGCGCATCTTCAGGCTGAGGCCGCAGTCGGCGCAGGTGTAGCAGGACGGGTGTCGGTAGCGGCCGTCCTGGATCCGCACCGCCTGTGTCCTGCGGGTGTGGGGACAGGGGGTCAGCCGAGGCACTCTGTGTGTCCCCAGAGTCCCCTCCCACCCAGGGTCAGCCCCATCGGGGCTCTGGAGCGATGGCAGGGATGGGTCCTGCCCTGGGACCACCCTGGCCCCACTCACAGCCCAGGACCACTCCCATTTTGGCCCTGCGGGAGCGATGGCAGGGATGGATCCTGCCCTGGGACCCCCTGGCTCCCAGCCCCGCTCCCAGCCCGGGATCAGCCCCGTTTTATCCCTGCCGGGAGTGACATCAGGGATCGATCCTGTCTGGGACCTGTCACACCCAGGATCAGCCGCATTTTATCCCTGCCCGGAGCAATGCCAGGGACAGATCCCGCCCTGGGACACCCTCACCCCTGAGAGCAGCCCCTGTTTGGCTTTGCCGGGAGAGACAGGAGGGACGCACCCAGCCCCGGGACCCCCAAAACCCCAAACCCCACTCACGCGATGCTGCTCCCGCACTTCTCGCAGACGTGCAGCTTCTGCACCCCGGCCGTGGGCTTGCGGGCACCGGCCGAGAGCCGGCTGGGGAAAGGGGCTGCGGGACCGCCTGTGGGGACACGAGGCCATCAGGGTCCTGCCACCCCCCTTCCAGACCCCCCACCTCCCCCCGTGCCCCCCTCACCTCCTTCCTCATCCTCCAGAGCCTCCTGGAGCAGGCGGAAGGTGCTGGATTGCCGCGGGGCCGCCCGCAGCTCCCGGTTCTCCTGCAGCATCTTGTAGACCTCCGAGTCCTCCTCCAAGCGCCGCATGGCCGGCTCCGAGCCCTGGCTGTGGGGCGCAGCCCGAGGGGAGATTTTGGGGGGATTCCCGGCACCTGAATTCCAGGATCCACCCGGCTGCACCCCACTGCCCGTCCGCCACCTGCTCCCTCCACCCCGGGAGCTGCCTCAGCCTGCCCGGCCCTCCCACGGCCCCACCTGCCTACAGGTGACTTAACCCTTTCCACGGGCTCCCTCAGCACCCACGGGTGACAAACCGGGGTGGGGACATGGCGCTGGGGGCTTCCCTGCCGCGGTGTTCCCCCCCCCCCACAGCCCCCAGCCCGCTCGGTACCTGTGGCAGGTGTTGGGAGAAGGGGAGGAGAGGCGCCGCTCCCTGAGCGTTTCCCAGGGGTTTTGGGGGGCTCCGAGCCCCGGGGAGGGCGGGCAGGGGGGCGGGGGCAGGACGGGTCCCTGGGAGCTGTTCCGGCGGCTCAGGCGTCCTCGCTCCTGGCAGGAGGAGAAGGGATGGATGTCGGGGGAGGCGGGCTGGTGTAGGGCGCTGCAGCAGCCCCCCAAAATGGTCTTAGAGCGCCCGCAGACCCTCCCTCTCCCCCCAGACACCGCAAGGACACCCGGGCCAGGCTCAGAGACTTTTCCCATGCCCAGGTCCCCAGATGGATGCAGGGATGCTCCATGGGGCAGCTATTTCTCCTTCCCACCCAGTTTGGGGTCAGCGGGACCCCCCAGAGGGGCCAGGGCGGCACCCCCACCCCATAACCCATCCCCTCCCCTCCATCTGCTCCTGCTTAGCGGCCCCGGCGAGGCCGGGAAGCGGAACCCTGGATAAGTGGAAGCCGATGTTCCCGGGAGCAGCTGCCACGCAGATGGGAAGGAATCCCAGCGGGACCCCGGGATGGGCACAGGGATCCCCTGCCTGGACCCACGGAGAGGGAGAGGGGCAGCGCTGAGGCTCTGTGGGGTCATGGGGGATGAGCTAAAATTAGGTTTTACGGGAGGAGCCGGGCCTTGGCCTCATCGCTGGCGGCATCCAGCGCCAGCCCGCCCTGGGATGCGAGGAAGAGTGGGATGGATCCAAGGGCAGCCATCCCCTCACCGCCCCCTTGGGCACAGGGACTTGGGTGGGGGGCTTCGGGCACGGCATCCTCATGTCCCCAACCCTGTCCGAGCTGAGAGGGACCCTCCAGGACAGGGATGGACCCTCCGGGATAGGGAGGGACCCTTCGGAGCCGGCACCAAAGCAAACACGGAGCTGGGGAGGAAGGAGGGAGCGGGCGGCCGGAGGAGCCAAGGGGCGGCCGGGGCTGCGGCCAAAGGCAGCTGGGAAGGGCCGCGCTCGGGGCCGCGGCGCTTCCCAATTTGGGCTTGAAAAACAAGAAAAAGAGAAAGCAGGGAGGGAGGAAAGGAGGGAGACGCCAAGCCCGGAGCCAGCGGCTGCCCGCAGGGAGGATTGGGGCGGCCGCGGGCATCCTGGGACTGAGCTGGGGGGTGGAGGAGGCATCCAGGCCCCCGGCATCTCGATCCCACTCCCGGCGCATCCCGATCCCACTGCCGGGGTATCCCAGCGCGGCGGGGACCGGCGGCAGTGCCGGGGGTGCGCCGGGCCGTGGGTCCCTGCCCGGCCAACACCCCAGTGCCCCGGGCTGGCGGCAGCGGGGCTGGGCCTCCCCAAACTGGTTTGGCCTCCCCAGGCTGGCGCCGCTGCCAAGAGGAGCAAAACATCCCTGGGCAGGTGCGGCGGTGCCCGCGGGCCGGGGGTGATGCCAGCGCGGCGGGGAGGGGACACCGGCGGCACCCGCGGCACCCACCGCAGACAGGGACCCTGAGGGACAGCGGGGCTGGGCAGGGACGTGGCCATGGGGGTGCAGAGGGAGTGGTTTGGGGGCTCAAAGGAGGGTGGTTTGGGAACTTAAAATGAGCTGATTTGGGGGCTCAAGTGGAGATGTTTGGGGGGTTCAGAGCAGGATGGCTTGGAGCTTAAAACGGGGATGATCTGGAGGTTCAAAAGGGAATGGTTTGGGGTTCAAAAGGGTTCGGTGCACAGATGCCCCCCAGAATCTCTGCCTGGCCCCCCGGAGCCCCCCAGGTCCCTGCTCACCTGGTGGAGGCCGGGACAGCTGAACTCCTGCTGCAAGGGCTGTGAGCTGGGGGAGAGAACAGAGACATCAGGAGGGTCCCTGGCCTTCTCCAGACCCCTTCCCACTCCCAGCCCCACACAGAGCTGGGTCCAGCCTTACCTGGCACTGCCAGGTGGGTGGGCGAGGGATGCCAGGCTGGGGTCCAGGGTTCTCAGGGCACCCTGGCTCTCACTCCGCATCCGCAGCGTGTCCTGGGGAGGAGAAGGTGACACCAGCAGCTGCCACCAGCCCTGGCCGGGGGGCCGGGGTGTGCAGGGGCTGCTCAGAGCTCACCTGGAAGTGCGTGGCCAACCTGTCCGGTGAGGTGTCCCCGTTGGTGTGGCTGGGAGGTGGCACGGGGGACCTGGGGACCAAGGGAGAGCAGCGGGGTTTGGGATCCGCCCCAGGAGCACAAAGCCCCTGAGCACGGCACGGTGTCACCGCTCCCCTGCAGCCCCGGGAGCTGCAGGGAGGCAGCAGCTGGGTCCCCAACTGGGACCAGTTGGCCAGGTAGCGGCTGCCAGCGCTGCCCGGCCTCATTAGCACCCGACTCCTTAATTAGAGAGCCGGGCCAGGCTCCCGCGGGGATGGCACAGCCCCAGGAGTCACCAGGGGTGAAACAAGTGACACACACGTGACTGGGGACCCCAGCCCACGTGCAGACACCCCTGGCACCCAGGCCAGGTGTCCGGGCTGCCCCCAGCACCCACCTCTCCACCTCCAGCCGGAGCTGCCCGGGGCTCTGCTTGATCTTGTTCTGCGCCTCCACGTTGAGCATCTCTGCCGTGCTCTCCCCGTTGATGGTGACAATGACATCCCCCGGCCGGAGGTCACCCGCGGCCGCCTTCCCGTGCTCCGTCACCTCCATGGAGAAGGGGACAGGCGACAGCGGCGGTGACCCCCCCGTGCAGTGCAGCATCGCCCGGGCACCCTCAGCCCCCGAACCCCCCCTGCTGGGATGCTCCCACCCACGGGAATCCCCAGGGCCCTGACAGAACAGTACCAGCCCCTCTGCAGGAGGGGACCACGGCCTTGGAAACAACACCCGGAAATTTGGCACAGCCCTGCCCAGCCCGGGGGCCACTGGAGCCCCCCCCTGCCGCCGTCGCCCGCCGTGGGCCGTTCCCACGGAGCAGGATCCCTCAAGGACAGCAAACAGGATCCGCTCCCCGGAGCAGCCCGGCCCGCCCGGCGCCCCGGCGGCCTTCCCCGGGCCGGGGGACACGTGGGGGGCTCCTACCTTGGAGACGGTGATGGGCTTCCTGAAATCTCTTCCCCCGGAGATGCGGAAGCCCCACGGGGCCGGGCCGGGCAGTGTCACCGTCACCGGCATGGCAGCGGCGGCTCTGGGTGCGCAGGAGTGAGGTGTCAGCGATCCCGGGCGCCGAGGGGACGAGGCAGGGGGATCCCCCTCTTCCTACCCACAGACCACCCAAGAAGGGCCTCCCTGTCCCCGCTGCACCCTGAGGGTCCCCAGCGCCGGCAGCGCTTTCCTTCCGGGGAGGGGACCCAGGTCCTTGCAGGGTGTCAGCAGCCACAGCGCTTCCTCTTGTGCCCCAAGGCTGGCGGCTTCCTCCCCCGGGGCCGGGGGGTCCCAGGCACCCGCGGTGCAGCTGAAACAGCCAAGGTCGTTCCCAGGAACTGGAGAAGGCAGGAAATCAGTGACGCCTTGGCAGCAAGGCCAGCGCTGTGGCCTGGCACAGCCGAGCCAGTGGGGTTTGAGGGGAGGATGTGGCAGCGAGGGACGGGTCCTGCTGCTCTCCACAGCAGGGTCCGACACCCAGCAGGGACCAGCAGCCCCAGTCCTTCATCCCACAGCAAATCCGCACCGGTAAAGGACGCTGAGGATCCCCCAGGGGTGGCACAGGGTCCCCACGGCACCCCAGTGCGCAGCGCAGCCCTTGGCTCCAATGGGATGAGTGGGAATGGGCATCCGCATCCCCTAAATCCACCCCAGATCCCATCCCATCCATCCCACCACAGCCTGGCAGAGCTGGGTGGCCCATCTGGAACCGGGCACCCCGTCCGGCACCGGGCACCCCGTCCGAAGCCGCCGGGAATGTTAAAAATCCCAAGCGCACAAAGAGGGGCTTGAGAGGCTGCCCGGAAGAATTTCCTGGGCTGGGCTTCCAGCGCCGGGAGGAAACCCCAAACCCCAAACCCCCTCCCCATGCCCAGCCCCGCTCAGCATCCCTGGGCACCAAGGGCTGCCAGTCCGGGGACCCCCACACTCGGCTGGGCACCGACCCCGGACCCCCAACAGTTCTGCACCTCTCCTCCAGACCCTGCACCCCTTCTTCAGACCCTGCACCCCACCTCTGTCCTATGCTCCCCTCCTCCATCCCTGCACCGCTTCTCCAGCCCCTGCACCCCCTCTTCGTGTCCTGCACCCCTTCTCCAGCCCCTGCATCCCTCCTCCATCCCTGTCCCAGCTCTTTCCGTGCTCCCCTTCTCCCTCCCCTGCTCTCCTCCTCGCCCCCCCGCACCCCACCTGTGTCCCCGCTCCCTGCCGGCTCTGTCCCCGCCGCACAGCGATGTCTTTGTGCCCGCGGCGACTGGCGGTGCCGCCTGGCACCCGCGGGGCGAGCGGCGGGGACGGGCGATGCCAGGAGGCGCGGGGACGTGGGGACACAGGGACTCGGTATCCGCGGGGACGTGGGGACCTGGGGACTTGGGGTTACAGTGGCGGGAGAGGCTGCGCGCACTTCCCCCTCCACCCCCGGGCACCGGGACCCCCGACGGACGGACGGACACCCCCGACAGCGGCAGCCGGCGTACCCCGGCCCCCCGCGCCCCCCAGTCCCCCGTGCCCCCCGCACCCCCGCGCACTCACCAGGGCGGCCGAGCCGGGCGGCCCCGCGGGGCTGCGGAGCCGAGCGCGGCCCCGGGACGGCACCGCCTCCTCGGGAGGAGCCGGGCCGGGCCGGGCTGCGGGCACGGCCCCCCCCGACGGGGCGCACGGCGGCGGCTGGACCCGCCCCGGCACCGACCGGGACCGCCCGTGGGCGTGGGGGGATCCCCGCGGCCCCACGCAGCGTCCTCCCCCCGCTCCCCGCCCCGCGGCTCCCGGTGGGACGTGTCCCGGGACCGGCTCCTCCCCACTCCCGGCACTCTCAGAGTCGGGCTGAGCTGAGCTTTAATGATGGAAAAGAAGCGAACGCGACTCCCGGCCACGGACCCACATCCCGGGTGGCGGCCGTCATGGTCAGGCCCGGCACCGGCCAGACCCCCGGGGGGACCCGCGGGGCGGTGGGCACCGGGCAGCGCTGCGGAGAGGGCGGGTTAAGGCACTGGGGTGGGGGAGACCCCCCGCGCAGGGGGGATTTGTCCCTGTTAGAGGCAGCCCCATAGGGGCGGGAGGGAGCTGGAGGCACTTCATCCCCGCGGGGGGACACGGCGGGGACACGGGGTGACCGAGGCGGGACAGGGGCAAGCCCCCAGCCCCACTCCTCCCCCCGAGGTCCCCATGGCCGCGGGTCACACCGGCGCCACGTAATTCCCGGGGAAAGTGCCGAATTTCTGCGTCCTCCTGGACACTCCTGTGGGGATAAAGACGCGGAGAGGCGGTGAGGGGTGAGGGTGGCACCTTGTCCTCATCCCTGTCCCCACGCCGGTGGCCACGCACCCACGAACCAGCCATCGTCGCACTGCTGCATGACGTCCACCAGGTCCCCTTCCAGCAGCTCCAGCTCGTCGGCGTTTTGGGGCCGGTACTGGTAGAGCGCCCGGTACCTGCGAGACACAGCGTGGGCAGAGCCCACTCCCCCCACGGGTCCCTCGTGGGGACATCGCGCCCTGGGGACGCTCCTGGCCCTACTTACGGAGTCCACCGGATTTCGGAGCCGTTGTAGGACGGGGCGGGCTCGGGGCGGGCGCTGGTGGGTGCCCCCGGGGTGGCGCGCTGTGCGGGGACAGGGTGGGTTCAGGGCAGCAGCCACAGCCCCAGCAGTGCCGGGGCACGATGCCAGGGCGGGGGGCACGGTGCCAGAGCAGGGGCCACGATCCCAGGGCGGGGGGCACTCACCTGCTCGGGGGTCCAGGCGGGACGCCGGGGCTCCTGGGGGTGGGCGGCCGCAGGGTGTGGGGGGCTGGCAGAGGCCACCAAGGGGCTGGGGGTGCCAGCGTGGGGCAGCTTTGGGGAGGGGGGAAAGGTGGCGCCGAGGTGGCGCGGAGAGGACGGGCGCCCGCCCAGCACCCCGGGACCCCGCTTCGCTTCCCGGGGGGAGCCGGTGGGAGCCTGGGGGGTGCGGGGACCAGGCGAGCGCTGCAGGGACGGGGAGCCGGCGGTGGGGCGGGGGCTGGCAGGGCCGGGAGAGGACGGGATGTCCTCGGCGGTGGCTTTGACCCGCGGCTCCTTCAGCACCTGGACGTAGGTGGCGGGGAAGATGCCCTGGCGGCTGGTGCCCGAGATCCGCCCCTCGTACCAGTTCTCGTTCACCCGCCGCACCAGGCAGATCCGCTCGCCCTGCCGCGGGAGCAGAGCGCGGGTCAGCACGGAACGGCACGGAACGGCACGGAAAGGCACAGCACGGAGCCGCGGTACCTTGCGAAAGGAGAGCTCCACGTGCAGATCCCCTCGGAAGTTGTAGAGCGCCAGCGCCTCGCCGTATTCCAGCACCTGGAGCGTGGGAGCCTTGATGGGCTTGGGCACCTCCGTGGGGGGCAGGATCTGGGTGCGACACGCGGGTGAGGGGCAGCGCCAGGACCCCCCGGCCCCGCTGTCCCCTCACCCCCCGGGCTCACCTCCACGTAGTTGGAGGGGAAGATGCCCACGCGGCCGTGGTGCTCCCCCTCCAGCCAGTTCCTGTCCACCTCCTTGTGGATGTAGACGATGTCCCCCTTCTGCAGCGTCAGCTCCCTGCAAGGGACACTGTCACACCTGTCCGGGGGCACAGACCCGTCCCCAGCACAGCTGGCAGGGCCACCCCACGTGCCGGGGCTGCTCCAGTCCCCATCTGTCACCCAAAGGGCACGGCGGGTCCCCCAGTGTGACCCCGGCAGCTCCAGCGCTTACTTGGGAGACTCAGCTTGGAAGTCAAACTTGAGGCGAGCAGCTTTCATCTGGGGAGGGAGAGGAGGGGTTACAGGGGGACCCCCAATCCCGGCCATCCCGAATCCCACACGGGATGGGACCACCCCAGCCTCACCTTCTTCTCCTCCCTCTTGACGGCCTCCACGGGGTCCCCCAGGTCGGACAAGCTGGGGAGGGTCCCCGGCCTGAGAGTGTCTGCAGAGAGCAGGGTGTCACCAGTCGGGGGACTTGGGGTGCCCCATGGCAGGGTTTGGGGGCTCAGGGGGGCTCGGGAGGGCTCAGGGGAGCTCGGGGAGGCTCAGGGGGGCTCACCTCTGCCGGGGGCTGCATGGCTCCGGTCACTGGCCAGCCCCAGCCCACCCCGCTCCATGCTGGGGGTGGCAGGTGAGCGGTGGGTGACAGGGGGGCTCCACAGCCGGTGGGGTGACAGGGGGCTCCTGTGGGGTGACAGTGGCTCAGGGCAGGGCTGAGCCTCGTGTCCAGCTGCCAGAAACCCTCCCTGCTCCAACTCTGCTGCCCTCGGGTGGGGGGACAGGACCCCTGGGTCCCACACACCAGGATATCGGGGTCCCCAAGGACTCCTGTATCCCATGGACCAAGACCCCTGGGTCCCACACACCAGGAGATCGGGGTCCTGTGAATTGCATGGACCAGGACCCCTGGGTCTCATGGACCGGGACATCAGGGATCCTCAGGACTCCTGTATCCCATGGACCAAGACCCCCAGACCCCTGGGTCCCACAGCCAGGATATCAGGGTCCCCCTGGACCAGGATCCCCAAATTCCGTGAACCAGGGTATTGTGATCCCCAGATCCAGGACCCCGGGGTCCCACGGAGCAGAACCACTGCGTACCCCAATGTGAGGACGCTGGGGTCCCCCAGAACCAGGACCCCAGGGTCTGCTCTCCGCACCCCTCCAGGGTCTCATCCCAGAGGCAGCCAAGCGGGACAGGTCCAAAGTTTTCCGGCCGTGCCGGCAGCGCAGCCCCGCTGCCGCCGAGCAGGAAGCACGGAGCAGGGGAAGGCGGCCTGGCTAATGGATAACCCCGCTCCGGGGGGCACTTCCAGAGCCCAAATGTCCCCCCCAAGCCGGAGGAGGGGTTGGGGACGGGGGGGAGCCGTCCCCCCTGTGCGCCCCTGGGGGTTACGGTAGGTCCTACAAGAGGTGGCGCTTGTTTGTTTGTTTTCCTCCCGCTGCCGGGGCACGGAGGGGTCTGTGGAGACACCTGGGGTGCCCACCCCATCCCGGGGTCCCCACCCCTTCCCGGGGTGCCCACCCCATCCCGGGAGGGCTCCGGCACTCCCCGGCACAGCTGTCCCCTGTCTGTGCCCGTGGGGACATGGGGACACAGCGGTGTGAATCCAAGCGCCGTCACCTCCCCTGGGACGGAGCCAAACTCCGGGACACGGCGTCCCTGCTCCAGGGACGGGGGAAAGGGTCAGCCCCGCTCCGGCCCCGTCCCACCCACCGGGCAGCCGGCCCGGCGCCGGGTCCCACCCGTGCCGGGGTGTGGGGGGACGAGGGGGCCAGCGCCGCCACGGGAGGGTCCGTGGGGATCCCGTGGGAGATGCCTGGAGACTCCCACCCCCCCAAGAGGAACAACCCTCCCGCCACCCCCAGAGCGGGGTCCTGTCCCTCGCCTCGAGTGGGGTCTGGGCAGGGGGATTTGGGGGTGCAGGGTGTGGGAGCAGCCGCTGAACTCACCGAGCAGCCGGGGAGGCCGGAGCAGGGGAGCGAGCGGTGGGAGCAGCCGCCGGGCTCTGCCGGGAGGAGCGGGAGGGGGTGGGAGAGAAAAATTAATCATCCAGGAGGCCGAGTCTCGGCGGGAAGCGAAGGAGTCCAGCTCGGCTGCGCCAATAAAGCGCCGGCCGGCCGGACGGACAGACGGGCTGGGTCCTAGAGCCCCACAGCCACGGCCACGGCTCCAGGGCACTGAGCAGCCGCGCGTGGGTCCAGATGTGCGTGGGCCCAGACAGGCGGGCACCGAGTTGTGCACGCATCCAGATGTGCACGGAGCTAGCTGTGCATTCAGCCGGGTGTGCAGGCATCCAGATGTGCAGGCATCCAGCCACACACACATCCAGATGTGCAGGCATCCAGTTGTGCACACATCCAGCCGTGGGTGTACCCAGATGTGCATTCATCCCTCCGTGCATTAATCCAGATGTGCACGCATGCATCCAGCTGTGCATCCCACCATGTGCACGTCCAAGCCTTGCACAAAAGCTGAGCCCACAGCTGGGTGCGCCCACAGCTGGATGTGCCCACAGCTGGATGTGCCCACAGCTGGGTGTGCCCACAGCTGGGTGCACCCACAGCTGGGTGCGCCCACAGCTGGATGTCCCCACAGTTGGGTGCCCTGCAGGGACCAAGGGGCAGCAGGGGGTCCCGGGGTACCTGGCAGGGGGTCCAGCGCGTCTCCAGGTCCCTCATGTCCTTGTCCAGCTCCTCGCTGAGCTGCTCCAGCTCCTGCTCCAGCAGCACCTGCACGGGCAGCACGGGGCTGTGGCGGGCCAGGCTGGCACTGCCCGTGGGCACCGGGACCCCACTGCCACCCCCTGTCCCCCGCCTGCCTCCCCCTGTCCCCTGCCCGCCACCACCACCTCACCTCGATGGACTGAGCCCTCTTCGGCCTCGCTGCTGCCGGGAGCTGGAAAGGGCAAGGGGCCGGTCAGGTGTGTGCCCACTGCGGTGCCCGCTGCCCTCCCCGTGTGCCAGGACCTGCCTACCTGCTCCAGCGGAGAGAACTTCCCTGGCTCATAGTCAAAAATGCTGCCAGGCTCGGCGGTGGCACCGGTGTCACGCCAGCGGGTCCTGTGGGCGTGGGAGGGGCTCAGCCACCACAGTCCCCACCCCGGGGGCACCCACGTACCCATGCCACACTCACCAGTCCATGCCGTTGGGCATTCCGGGGGGCTCAGCGGGGGCTGACCCCCTCCTGCGCGGTTTGGGGGGCGATGGAGGTGCCGTGGTGGGGCAGGAATGGGTGTCCCAGTCGGGCTCTGAGGGTGGAGGGGGTGAGCGGGTGCCGGGCTGTGCCCGCCCTGTGCCACACCCGCACACCTGGGCTCACCTGGCAGCTTGCGGTGGATCTGCCGGAACATGCTGCGGTACCAGTCCCGGGGGCTGTCGACGCTCTGGGGGGACACATTGGGGTGGTGAGGGGGTGACAGCAGGGTGACACCCCCGCCCTGCACCGCCACTCACCGAGCGTGAGGCGAGGGGCATCCCCGTCTCGTCCACGGGCCCGATGCCGTCGTACTTCACCCAGCGCCTCTCGCGCCGCTTGCTGTCCTTGGTCCAGGTTGCCGACCAGCCCGGTGGCCGTGGGCAGGTGGGGGCACTCCTGGGGCTGGGCGTGGGGTGGGCGGGCGCTGCGGTGCTGGGGGCTTTCACCTCCTTGGCCGGCCAGGTCTGGTACCACTCATTCACTGGGGACAAGGTGAGCATGGCTCAGGTGAGCATCACTCAGGGGAGCGTCACTCAGGGGAGCCCCCAGGGGTGTCCCCAGGGATGCTCAGGGCCGTACCTGAGCTCTTGGGAGCTCCCTGGCTGTTCTCGGCCGTGCCGCGGCTCTCCGGGTCATGGAAGTGGAAGTTGAGGGTGTTGGAGCCGCGGTGGCGGATGATGGGCACCTGTGGCACAGGGAGGGGCTGGCGTGGGGGCAGCGCAGATGGGGGGGGGGGGCAAAGGGATGGAGGGGTGCAGCCCCCCGGATCCCCCAGCATGTGACAGCCCCCAGCGCCACTCACCCGTGTCACCGTGTGCTGCGGGGACACCTGCAGAGGTGGCTGCAGGCGGGGAACGTCCGGGCTGGTGTCGGGGGGCAGGAGCCGGCCCGCCATGGCCGGGGAGGGCTGGGATGTGGCCCCGGGGGTGCCCGTGTCCTGTGGGGAAAGCAGCTGTGCTCACGGAGCGTCCTCTGTCCCTGTTTTCTGGGCATTCCCAGGCTTTTCCAGAGACGTGGGGGCTCGGACAACCCCCAGCCCCATCGCTGGGAGCATCCCCTGTGATTCAGAGGCGCAGGGGACACCACGTGTGGGGTGACAACGATCACGGTGGGGTGGCAACGATCACGGTGGGGTGGCACCGTCCCCAGCTCCGGGAGCCTCGCGGTGCCAGGAGAAGCGGCTGTTCCTGTTCAACACCAGCCCTGGCACGGCTCCCCACCGCCTTCTCCATCCGGATCCAGACCACCCGGCCCTCGCCCTGCCCTGGCTCCGCACGGAGGGATCCAGCCCGCCGGGCTCTCCGGGAAGAACACGCCCGGAGCCGGTCGGGGCGATGGCTGAGCCGCGTTCCCATCGCCCCGGCATCCCGGCTCGGTGCCCTCCCGCCCGGGCACGTGGCGGCAGCAGCGTCGCCCGCCCGGGAGCGCTGCCAGTGCCGGGAACACGACAGGGCAGAAATATTTCCCCGCCCTGCAGCGCAAACAGGGAGGGAGAGGGGACGGAGGGACGGGGAGCCGGGAACGCGCGGCCGAGCCCGGCACCGCCCGCCGGGAGGGCGATGCTGTGACTCACCGCGGGCCGCGCGGGGGGCAGCTGGGGGGGACGGGACCCCCGGAGCCGCTGCCGACACCGGGATGGCTCCAGGGGCGAGCGCAGCACCGCGGCCTTAGGGGACACCTGTGCCCTGGCTCGTCCCACACGTCTCCGTCCCCACCGCGGCACCGGCGCTCGCAGGTGCCCACCACGGCCAGACCCCGCCTCAAACGGGGCATCCTGGGGGGCTGCCGGGGGGGTGCCAGCTCGGCACGGTGCCCTCTGTGTGTGGCACCCCCCAGATCGGGCTGGGGACCCCTCGGCTCCCTGTTCCCCGCACCGCCGGAGGCTCCGCAGCCCCAAGGCTGTAATTAGTGTTAATCACCCCCGTGGGGAAAGTGAGGAGCAGGGAAGGATGTGCCCCGGGGCACAGAAAGTGGGGTGCAGGCTCCCATCCCCCCAGGGCACCCCAAAAACCTCCACGCCATTCCCAGCGCAGCGCCCACACGGGGCTCGGCCCCATCCTTCTCCTCCTTTGGAGTGTCCCCCAAAACCTGGCCCCGGGGGTTCCCTCGGGGCACCCCCTCCTCGCCGGCCCCCCCAGCCAGCTCTTACCTCCTGCGCGGTGCCAGCGGGGACCCCCGGGAAGCGCCGGGGTTTTGGGGAGCCCCGGGGCGAGCGGGACGGAGCTGCGAGCGGCAGGGAAGAAAAATCCACGGCACGAACTTTGCCGGGAAAAGGAGCGGGGGGGCCTCAGCTTATCGTGGGGGGCTGGCGGGGGGGAGCCCCACAAGAGCATCCCCCGGGAGGGTCGGGAGCCACCGTCCTGCCCGGCGTTGGGTCCCCGTGTGCCCCGGCCCCCCGGGGTGCGCTGCCCCCCCAGCGCTCCCCGCTCTGGAGCGGGGCCGGCCCATTCAGAGTTTCCAGTGACATTTCCAGGGATGGGATCCAGGGAACGGAGCCAAGAGGCTGAACTCATCCCACGCCCCGCGCACGCGTTCCGGGCCCCCGCTTACGAAACGGGGCGAGCCCGGCGTCTCCGGCCCCCTGGAGCGGTGGAGACGGGGACTCGGGGGAGATTTTCGGGAAGGGATGGGGAGGGAAGTGCTGGGTGGAGGTCGGGACTGAGGCGGGGAGTGGGGTCTGTGCTCCCGTGGATCTCCGAGCGCCGGGATGGGGCACGGTGAGAGCAGAGCCCCACCCCCACTGCCACCCACTTTCCCACGGGTGACCCTCGGTCCCCTCCATCCCCTCTCTCTCCTGCATTCCTCCATCCCCTCCATCCCTTCAATATCTTCATGCCCCGGGGATCTGGGCACTGGAGAGCTCCATGTAAGACCTCCGTGCCCTGCCTGTGTCCCACAGCATCGTCACCCGATGGAGAAAGGGATCTTGGGGGGATTTTTGGAAGAGGACGAGGAGGGAAATGCTGAGAGGTGAGGACCGAAGGTGAGGACAGTGGGGTCTGTGCTCCTGAGCCCACCCAAGGCCTGGTGTGGGGACTCAGAGCCCCCACCCCATTGCACCCCTCCATCCCCTTCATTCCCCCCATCCCTAAGGAATCCGGGCACGGGGTCCCCCATGGAACACCCCGTGCGCTGCTCCGGGGGTGTCCCTTGTCCCCCCTCGCCCGCTCTGGCAGCGCCCGCAGCCACCACTCACCCGCCGGCCACTTCCTGCTCCCCTAAACTGCTGACACCCCCAAAACGGGGCTGCCCCAGCCCTTCCTCATCCCGTGAGCTCCCACGTGAGCTCCCGGGGGGATGGTGGCTTCGCTGCCACCCCTCGGTCCCCACCAAGCCACCGCCCCCTGCTGCTGGGGACGAGGGCGACGATGGCAGCAGCCCTGGCTGGCTGAGATGCTGCGCCCGGGGGACACCGGGGACACAGGGGACACAGGGGACAGGGCCGGGTGTCCTCCCCCCTGCCATGGCCCTGAGGGACGCAGCTCCCACTCCAATGCCGTGGGAATGAGGCAGCTCCTTGGTGCCAGCTGGGGACACGGTGGCGGGGACACAGACTGGGGACAGGGGCTGATGGTGCTGGAAATCCCCGGGGTGACGAGGGCAGGGAGGGCAGCAGGGAGGAATAAACCCTACGAGGGGACCCCCGACCCCATCTCTGCCACCAAGGGGTGACCATCCCCTCCAGGTCCCCCCCAGGTCCCCTCCAGGTTCCCTCCAGCCCACCAAGTGACACCTCGGGATGTCGCAGCACCCGCTGGCGATGCGAGGAGCAGCCCCCCTTCACCACAGCCCCCCTCGGGGTGCCAACACCCCCCGCCCCGACCCGCACTCACCCCCTGGTCCCCACGCACCGTCCCCGTGCCCGGCGAGGAGCCTCCAGCGCCGGCCCTGCCTCGGTCCCTCCCTCCCCGCGGCTCCCAGCACCAGCCTCCGCTCACAGATAAATATTTAACGCGCAGCCCGGGCCGGGATTAACAAAGGGCGAGTGTTTCCTGTTTGCTCAGCGCGGCGATGCCAGCCGGGAGCGTGCGGCCGGCCCCAGGGATGCTCCCAGGGATGCTCCCGTGGGCAGGGATGTGCCGGGAGCCCCCAGGAGCCGATAGCGGGGTCTGGGAGCCGGGCTGGGGGCTTGGGGCTCCCCGGTTTCGGTGGGAACACCCAGGAAAAGGGTGGGAGAGCCGGAGCGTCCTGGCCCGGGTGCGGCCTGGATGCATCCGGCGGCTGGGACCGGGAATGCTGCAGGGAGGAGCAGGTGGGAAACAGGGAGCACGTGGTGAGCCGAGCTCGAGGCAGGACGCCGAATTCCCGAAGGAAAAGCTGCTGTGATTGGAAAAAAAAAAACCTGGAGCAATTCAGAGCTCATCCTGAATATTTGGGCAGAGCTGATGGATCCCAGGTGTGGAGCCACAGCAGCTTCCTGGGAATGGAGGGATCTGGTAATGCTGGAGGGGGATCCCTGGGCAGGATCCAGCCCGAAGTTGGACAGGGATCCCTGGGCAGGATCCAGCCCAGCAATGGACAGGGATCCCTGGGCAGGATCCAGCCCAAAGTTGGACAGGGATCCCCGGGCAGGATCCAGCCCAGCTCTGGATGGGGATCCCTGGGCAGGATCCAGCTCAGCTCTGGACGGGGATCCCTGGGCAGGATCCAGCCCAGCTCTGGATGGGGATCCCTGGGCAGGATCCAGCTCAGCTCTGGACGGGGATCCCTGGGCAGGATCCAGCCCAGCTCTGGATTGGATTGGATCCTGGCAGATCCAGCCCAGCACTGGACAGGGATCCTGGCAGGATCCAGCCCAGCACTGGACAGGGATCCCTGGGCAGGGATCCAGCCGAAGTTGGATGGGGATCCCTGGGCAGGATCCAGCCCAAAGTTGGACAGGGATCCCCGGGCAGGATCCAGCCCAGCTCTGGATGGGGATCCCCGGGCAGGATCCAGCCCAGCTCTGGATGGGGATCCCTGGGCAGGATCCAGCCCAGCTCTGGACGAGGATCCCCGGGCAGGATCCAGCCCAGCTCTGGACGAGGATCCCTGGGCAGGATCCAGCCCAGCTCTGGATGGGGATCCCTGGGCAGGATCCAGCCCGAAGTTGGACAGGGATCCCTGGGCAGGATCCAGCCCAGCTCTGGATGGGGATCCCTGGGCAGGATCCAGCCCGGTGTTGGAGCCAGGACCATTCGCATCCGTCCGGATGAATCCCAGCCAGCCCCGACCCCAGGGCTGCTCCCTGAATTCTCCCAGCGCAGAGGGAACACCCCCAAAAGCTCCGGGGAAGCAGCTGGGTGAAACAAGAGCTGGCACATCCCCTCCTCTCCCTGCTGGCACCGGGTTATTTACCCAGGGAAGGACAAGGAGCCGGAGCCGAGAGCTCTCCAAACCCAGCCCGGAGCCGCCGCTCCGCGTGTGCCGACGTGCCGGGGCTTGGGAGACGCCGTCTGGGTACTGCTCCAGCCCTGGAGAGGCTGTAAAAACCCCCAAAATCCTCCCTCCTGGCACCACAGGAACCCCCCTCACCCCCCAAAAAATCCACAGCAGAGCCCAAGTGACTGCGTCAATTTTTAACTTTTTTTTTTCTTTTTTTTTTCCTCCTTTAAGATGACTCCGATTTACATCGAGACAGTTCTAACAAATTCATTCCTTGTTTCACAAAAAAAAAAAAAAAAGAAATTATATTAAATAATTTCTGCCAATAAATAACATTTTCACCATTTTTTTTTTCTCCTTTCAACCGAACTAAAAAAAAAAAAAAAACAAAAAAAACGAAAAAAAAAAAAAAAAGAAAAAAGCAAGAAATAAAAATTAAAATTAAAAAGGAGGCAGTCTCCAGGCAACGGGCATCGTTCAGCATCGAGAACCCTAAAATCACCATCACTGCACCCCTGGGAGGGCTTCAGCTCCTCCCTGGCCGAGGTTTGGTGGGATTTGCATCCCTGCCAGCTCCCCTGGCCAGGTGGGATCTGTGCCAGAGGCAGCCAGAGGGGTTCTCCCGATCCCAAAAGGAAAATGAAGCTTGAACTCAAGCGACCACCCGCCCCATTGCCGACTCCCCTCCTTGGACATGCACCTTGCTAGAACATGCAAAAAAACCCAGGCTGCGGGGAGGTGGGGGCTTTCCCTGGATTTGGGGGCTCCCCTCGGGTCGGGGGGGCTCCCCCGGGGCCGCTGGGCTTCCCACAATCCCGGTTTTCCAAGCTCCAGGTGGCAGCCGGGGAGGGGAAGGGACAGGCGGGAGCTCGGAGAGGAGGGGTCAGAGACAAGCCCAGCTCCGAGGCGCTGGATTTGGGGGGGAAAAAGGAGGAAAAGGGGGAATCTGGGGGCGTTTCTGGATTGTTTTTTGGTTTGCCGTGGTGGGGATCGGGGCAGGGAATTCTGCTCCGAGGTTGTCCCCGAAAGAGGGGAGGGGGGATCTCGGCTCGGGGCTGCGGCAGGGGGAGCCCAGCACGGAGAGGGGGCGTTAATTGAGGGGGCGTTAATTGAGGGGGTAATTAGCACCCAGAGCCCCATCGCTGCTCCTCACCCCCTCGGGAACTGCACTGAAGGGAAGAGGGGACCTGGCAGTGTGACATCCATGTGTGCCACAGGGACACGGGGGCAACTTCCAGCCCTTGGCCACCACCTCTGGGGCCGGGGCAACCGACATCCAGACCCTGGCCACCTTCTCCAGGGCCAGGACAACCAACATCCAGACCCTGGCCACTTTCTCCAGGGCTGGGACACGGGGCAGCTGCAGCTCCACCAGCCCCAGGGATAAAAGGTGACAAGAATCCCACTCTTGGCCACCTCCTCCAGGGCTGGGACAACCAACATCCAGACCCTGGCCACCTCCAGGGCCGGGGCAACCAACATCCAGACCCTGGCCACCTTCTCCAGGGCCAGGACAACCAACATCCAACCCTTGGCCACCACCTCTGGGGCCAGGGCAACCAACATCCAGACCCTGGCCACCTCCTCCAGGGCTGGGGCAACCAACATCCAGCCCTTGGCCACCTTCTTCAGGGCTGGGACACTGGGAAGCTGCAGTTCCACCAACCCCAGGGATAAAAGGGGACAAAAATCCCACCCTTGGCCACCATCTCCAGGGTGAGGACACTGAGCAGCTGCAGCCCCACCAGCCCCAAGGATGAGGGGGTTGGATCTGAGCCCCCAAACCACAAGGTCCAAAGGGATTCTGGGGAGGGGGAATTGGTGATGCCAGAGCAGAAGGAGAAGGGGGTGGGGGGGACAAACTGCCAGCAAAGCAAATCCCCCTCTGCGATGGGCCAGGCCCTGCTGACCCCCCCCCCCCAACGCTGGGAACAGGGGGTGCCAGGCTCGGGGTCCCGCAATTCCCATCCCAAATATCCCGACTAAAACCTGGCTGCTTGGGCGAGATCCCAGCCTGGGTCAGCACAACACGCCCGAACATGCACGGGCAGCCCCGGGCACGGGCACCACACACGGGCTCACAGGAGGCCCTGAAAGGACAAAGAAATACTCACAGACAAAAGGCAAATTTGGCCCCACTCCTCGGACTGGGGGGAAGAGAAGCTCGCTCCAAACATCTCGCACTTTTCGCTAAGCGGTGGGCGTGTAAAAAAAAAGGGATCAAAGGGGGAAAAAAAACCACCAGAAAAGACAAAAAGCAAAAAAAAAAAAAAAAAAAAATAGGGGAAAGTGGAGGCATGTGACTGAAGAGTGTGGAAACCCAGCGGTCTGCTCACAGAATCCTAAAGAGCCCCGTGGGATTAGGTGATGTGCGATCCTAAGACAATTTGAAAGCTTCCTGGGAAGTTGCTGCTTTCCTCTGGCGCTGGAATCGCCGAGGGAAGACGGCAAAATCCAGGGAAAGCCTTGGCAAAGATCCCCTGGGAGAGGCTCAGCCCTGCCTGTGGGATGAGGTGGGGAAAACAGGAAGCTGAGGGGGTTGCTCCAGGAGCTGCTGCCTCAGCTCTGGGCTCACATGGGAAGTGACCAACGGGAATCTCACAAAACCCTTCCCCAGCACTCCCAGTTTGAGTGGAAGAACGTCCAGAGTGACACAAAGCTCAGCTCCCACTCCAAAATCCCTGACAAGGCCCAGGGGGTGTCCCCTGGGAGCCCCTGGGATCCCTGTCCAGCTCTGCACCAACACCCTGCCAAAATCCCTGCCAGACCCACTGGGTTCTGCCTTCCAGCCCCTCCCTGCTTCCCAATCCAGGGGCTGCCCTGGCACCAGCACTGAGCCACAGCTCCCAAAACCAGCAGTGCCCCCCCATCTTATCCCAAACTTTTATCAGCACCCCCCACTCCAGCTGCCGGGAAAGGCTGAGCTGCTCCTCTGGAATAGCCAAGGGTGGGTGATGCCCAAAGTCACCCGCCCAAGGGGACAGGGAGGTGACACTGGGGGGGACCAGCCTGTCCCCCATCCCAACCCCAAACTGCTCAGCAAGGGCTGATTCCAGAGCTGGGAACAGGGAATGTGCCCTGGGCTGGGCAGCCTGTGGTGGAGGGGTAAGGGGGGGCTGTAACCTCCAGGGTAGAAATCGCCCCCTTTTCCTTTAAAATTCCGGCCCTGCAGCTTTCCCAAGGATCATCAGGCAGCAGAGATGATAATAATTACAACAATAATTCCTCTGCTCTGAATCAGAGGGATTCCCAAGGGAATTCTGCTGCTCCAAGAGGAAGAGCCACAACAAGAGGCAGCACTTCCCCCACGTTCTCCCTGTTTTCCTTTGGGACTCCCCTGGGATAAAGCTGAATTCCTGAAGGAAAAGGTGCTGTGCTTGGTATTTAACAACCCTGGAGTCCTTCAGAGCTACCCCTGGCTGTCACCTTGGAAAAGAGGGATGGATCCCAGCAATCTGCCTTCCAGGGAAATGGTTGCTAAAGCAGCAGCTGCAGGTAGGCAAGAGGTGGAAGAAAACAACAGGAAAAAAATCTGGGAAGAAAAGAGGTGTGAAAAGGAAAACCAACCCAACCGTATCCTGAAGGGAAGGACCTGCTTTGGAAAGCTCAGGCTACTAATTCCAAATTGTGCCAAAGCCAACGACCCAAGTTGCCTGGTTTGACTGATTTTTGCTTTTTAATCCAACCCCCCCCCCCCCCCAGCAGAGGTTTGGCCTCTCGGGGAGGGCAGCTGGACAGCACAACATTCCTGGGATGCACTAGCAGTTGGATTGGTTTCTTAAGTTTTTTTTTTTAAAAAAAAAAAAAAAGAAAAAAGAAAAAAGAAAAAAAAAAAAAGATGGGACTTTTTTAGATATATTGAACATAAATTAAAAAAAAAAAAATTACAAAATGGTCGCTTTCTTACAGAACGGGTGCGGACTGGATTTATGGACGTGCCTCCGGGTGAAGCCGGTTTCTCCCCCTGCCCCCACCCCCAACACCCCGATAATAAATAAATAAAATTCATTAAGTTTTGGATCCTCTGGCGGTGCAGCTCCGGGCGCTCGGGCCCTTACTGGGATTTCTTCCCCGTGCCGTTCTTGTCCGCAGAGTTCGAGGTTACCAAGTTGACGGGGCCGTCCGAGTGCAGCGAATCCTTGCGCGGGGGCATGCGCTCGTTGATGCGGTCCAGCCCCCGCGCCTCCTCGAAGCTGCGGATCTTGTGCTGCGGGGAGAAGCCCCGGATGGCTGCGGAGGGAAGGGAGCAGAGCACAGGGAGGAAAAAGTCAGCAGGAGCCGTGGGTTTCCCCCTGGGGAGCCCTCCAGCACACGGCAGACACCAACGGGGACAGTGGTGAGGACGGAGAGCACCGGCCTGGGTTTGGGAATTGTGGGGTTGGGGGGGGTTTTTGGTGTTGCTGAGATTTAGGATTTGGTTTGCTTCCCGAGAGGTTTTCGTGGAATTGTGGGATGGTTTGGGTTGGGAGTTTAAAATCAGCCAGTTCTGCTCCCCCCAAGAGGTTTTCATGGAATTGTGGGATGGTTTGGGTTGGGAGTTTAAAATCAGCCGGTTATGCCCCCCTCAAGAGCTTTTCGTGGAATTGCGGGATGGTTTGGGTTGGGAGCTTGAAATCAGACAGTTCTACCTCCAGGTTCAACCCCCACCCAACCTTGGATAGTTCCAGGGTTGGGGCAGCCACAGATTCCCCTGGGAATTCCATCCCACCACCCTCACAGGGAAGAATTTTCTCCCGATATCCCAAACCTCCCCCTCTTTTAATAGAATAGGAAGAACTTGATGAACCAGGCAAGTGCTCGCTGTCCCCAGAGAGTGAAATCTCAGGAAAATTTCAAAGCTGGAAAAACACGACACTAAAAAAAATAACAGTTAAAAAGAAAAATAAAAATTAAAAAAAAATAAAAAGAAAAAAATAAGAAAAAAGCAAAACCCAGAACGACAGAACAAAGACACCACCACAAGGCTCTGAACTCCGACACAAACCACACACTGCAACACCAGGAGAGGGAACAGCTAGTCCTTGGATCACAAAGGCAAAATTCTTGCATGACCAGGAGACACACGGGCAGATTTGGGAGGGATGAAACCCACGGAGGAATTTCATGTCCCTGTTCCATCGCTGCGGGGACGAGCACGTCACCCTCGCCCCGATGACACGGACCAAATGTGAAACTCCTTTGTGCTATGGAGAATTTAAGGAAAAGGAGGCTGTGCCAAATCTTTTACAAGGACTTGGCTGGCTTACAAACAACTTCCCTTGGTAAGCAAAGCCTCTGTAGAGCTGCGTGGCCCCGCTCGGAATCGAGGAAAAATCCTCACGGATCTGTCATTCCTACACTCTACAGGCAGAGAATTGCCTCTCCACCTCAGCCTATCTGTGGGGAAGGCAGGGATTTCACCAGCCCCACAAAATCCTGTTTTCTAAGGGTTTTGATGGTGCTGGCAGATTGCAGGAGCCTCAACCCCAAGGTCTTGAGCCACGGGAGGAGGAACCGCTCCGACAACTCCAAATAAAGGTGTTCCACTGAGGAATCAACTGTTCAAGCTGCAACAGCCTTGAACCAAGCCCTTGGGTGTTTTTTTTCCTTCCCAGCAGGGCCTTGTCCTCCCCCACTTCTGGTGATGCAAGAGTAAAAAGCTTCCGTTAAGGGCTGGTAAAGCTCTTTAAAATGAGCGCACGCACACACGGAGATGATTTGAGTCTCTCGCCGGGTTCTAGCCATACCTTCCCGTGCCTCTACCGCTTCTACTGTGGCTGCAATACAGAAGAACAGTGGCATGCAAAAATGAAGACAGGGAAAAAAAAACAAAACAAAACAAAAAAACAAAACAAAAAAGAAAAAAACAAAAACAGAGTGACAGTGAGTGATCCGACATCATGGCTGCGACGCAGAGCCCGCGGCCCCCCAGCCCCGGGTGGTGCCAAACGAGTGGCGAGAGGGGAGAAAGAGGTGACAGGAGGTGGAGAGGAAGGGGGGAAAGGGACTCCTGAGGGCTCAAGGGGAGTCTCCTTTTCTCTGGACCGATCTGATGGAAGAACAGAGGAGCAGAGAGAGGGCTCCTGCTGCGTGCAGCGGACAGGGGTAACCTCGGGCTAAGCCGTGGATCTGTTCCCAGTGCGTGGCTCCAGGCCACCTTCAGAGGAGCAGTTCTGCGGAATTCACCTCCACCAGCACAGCTGAGTGAGGGGAGGGATCCCAGGGGATGTTCTGGAGCAGTGGGAAGGGGAGGGGCAGCCTGTTATCCAGGGAAGGACAAGCAGCAGGTACTGGGCTGCTCTGCTCCTGGTGCCTTGAGCTGGAACAGAAAATCAGGCTCCAAATCCAGTTTGGCTTCAGCTCCACCTCCTGAAAGTGTTACCAAGCAACAAGGCACCACAGAGCTGAGCAGTGTCCCCCTTCCTAAACCTGCTGCAGCAACGTCCAAGGCTTGGTGGGCCCTGCCTCAACATCTGGGAGGAGGCCCTTCCCTGGAGCAGATTCCCTGGATTTTAGCCTCGAAACAGCAGCTTTTTTGCTTTGGGCACAATACAGAGGCCACGTGGTGCTCGGGAGGCCACGGAGGAAGGATGGAGCTGTGGCTGCACAGCTCTGCCCCAGATTCCGTCACTTTGCTCAGTTGGTTTTGCCAAGCCCTGCTGGGAAAGGCTGAGGAGATGCTCAGGAGGGTAGGGCCCTGTTTCCCGTTTTTTTTTGGGGTGCACAGGCACCCCGAAAGGGGGGCAGCCCCCTCTCCTCCTCACCCAGCAGACGGGGCTCCCATAAATTCACCGGGAGTGTGAAGGGATGTGCGAAACAGGAAGGGGTGGGAGGATGGGGAAAAGAGAGGGAGAAGAGGACAGGGAAAAGGGGAGGAGGAAGGGGTCAGGACAGGGAAAAGGGGAGGAGGAAGGGGTCAGGACAGGGAAAAGGGAGGGAGAAGGGGTCAGGACAGGGAAAGGGGGGTGAGGAGGGCAGGAGAAGCCGGGTGGTGCCGAGGGGAGCAGGGGGAGCCTGCAGGCGGCGGGCGGGGCGGGTAAGGCAGCAGCAAAGGCCCAGCTTGTTTGTTCTGTCCTGGGGAGGGGATTATTTTGGGGGAGGGGAGGTCCCTGGTACCCCTCAGAGAACCCCCTGAGAGGGGAAGGTGCTGGAGAACGTCACAGCACGACCCTGTGCTGTTGGGATACAGGGACAAAGCTGCTGCAACAGCCACCTTCCCACTCAGGCTCTGTTCCCAGAACTGGGGCGATGGGGCTGTGATGGTTTCTATAAAAAAAGAGGGAAAAAATATCCCTCCTCCTCCTCCTCCTCTGTGGGCAGAGAAATCCGTGAGCTTGGGAGTGATGCTGCATCCTCCCTGGGAGCAGGCAGTGATGTTGCCACGTTTCTGACTCGTGAACTACTTAATCCAGGCAAGCCCAGCCCCAGCCCGGGGAGAGCTGCAGGAAATCCCTGGTGCCCATGGAAGGGGGAAGCTGGGGAGGTGCCAGGCTCCAAAGGCTGATGGCAGGGAAGGATTAAAACCCTGGATTACAGAATTCCCTCTGGGATAGCTCATTCCCTGAGCACCTGCAACCTCCCTGCCCTGGGAAGGATCGGATCCTTCGCTCTGTCCCAGAGCTGCTGAAAGAGGCAGCAAATTCGGGAAGAAACCTCCACAACCACCCCAAAACCTGAGAGGAGACTTTCCTGAACCATCCAGCCCTGGAGAAACCTCATTCCTTTGGCTGAACCTTCCTCTTGTTTGGGATTCACAGGGGCTTGGGATTGGGAGGGGTTTGGTTGAACGAAGAACAAACAAGCAGCTGTGTCACTGTCACATTCACACAGAGGCCGTGTCACTGTCACATTCACACAGAGGCTGTCACACAGCAGCAGCACAGCGAGCTGAGGCAGAGGATGTGTGCACCATGCAGCGTTAGAAAGGGAAATGAAGGATAAAAAACTCGTTGCAGAAAACAAACAATTAAGCACTAAACATGCTTTAGGCAAGGGTGCTGTGGGTTTTCTTCCTCGAGGGTACACGGGGACATCTTGGCATCTCTCCACATCCCCACCTACACCTCTGCTTCCTCCTGCTTGGGAATCCTTCCTCCCCACGGGCCTGGGGTCCCCTGGCACCCTCCAGGCTGCCTGTGGGAGCTGCTGCAGGGGCTTTGGGGCACGGGGAGTGCAGGGGGACAGGGATACTCACCGGTCTGCAGGGTCTGCCTCCCCCCCGAGAGCACTCCCAGGGGCAGGGTACCTGTGGGGGTCAGGCCTTTGAGGGTCAGCACGCTCTCGCTCTCCTCCCTGCAGGGAACAGCAGCACCAGTTACACCCTGAGAGTCACACACTGCCTGTACTGGTCCAGGCTGGTGGGTGTCGTGGGAGTCATGGATCATGGGAATCACGGAGCCATGGGGGTGTTAAGGTTGGAAAAGACTTCTGAGCTCACCAAGTCCAAGCCAGCGCCACCACCCCGTTCACCACTGACCCACATCCCCAAGTGCCACATCCACACAGGGATGGCGACTCCACCACAGCCCTGGGCAGCCCATTTCAATTCTTGGCAATCCTTTCCACGAAGAGATTTTCCCTAATAGCCAACCTGAACCTCCCCTGGTGCAGCTCGAGGCCATTTCCTCTCATCCTGTCACTTATTTGGGAGAAAAAACCAGCCCCTACCTGGCTACAGCCTTCTTTCAGGCAAGAATGTCCTGAAAGAGTAAGGAAAAACCACCTGTCCTGTGAGGGTTTGCCCTTCTTGTTTTCCTAACCAGTGTTGCTCCATCCCCAGTCCCCAAATTAAACCCGGTCCCCAAATTACACCCAGTCCCCAAATTAAACTCAGTCCCCAAATTAAGCCCAGTCTCCAAATTATGCCCAGTCCCCAAATTAAACCCAGCCCCCAGATTATGCCCAGTCCCCAAACTAAACCCAGTCCCTAAATTAAAGTCAGCCCCATATTAAGCCCAGTCCCCAGATTAAACCCAGTCCCCAAATTAAGGCCAGTGCCCAAATTAAACTCGGTCCCCAAACTAAACTCAGTCCCCAAATTAAACCCAGCCCCATATTAAGCCCAGTCCCCAGACTAAACCCAGTCCCCAAATTAAGCCCAGTGACCAAATTACACCCAGTCCCCAAATTAAACCCAGCCTCAAATTAAGCCCAGTCGCCAGAATAAACTCAGTCCCCAAATTAAGCCCAGTCCCCAGAATAAACTCAGTCCCCAAATTAAGCCCAGTCCCCAAATTGTGCTCAGTCCCCAAATTATGCCCAATCCGAAACTAAACTCAGTCCCCAAAGTAAGCCCATTGCCCAAATTAAGCCCAGTCCCCAAATAGTGCCCAGTGCCCAAATTATGCCCAGTCTGCAAATTACACCCAGTCCCCAAATTAAACCCAGCCCCAAATTAAACCCAGTCCCCAGATTAAGCCCAGTCCCGGCCCATCCTCACCGAAGAACCGAGAAGACCCGTGCCATCTTCCCAATGGCTCTGATCTTGTTCCTGATGATCTCCTTCCGCACCGTTGTCCCACCTTAGGGAGAGAAAAGAGCAAAGAGCAGCACGTTGGAGGATTCCTGCTCTCCAGGGAAAGGGCAGCAGGAAGCACCTGCCTGACTCCAGGAAAAGAAATCATGGTTTTACAGATTCACAGCTACACCGGAGAGAGAACGGTGCTGGAAGGATGGCATCAGGATGGCATCAGGATGGCATCAGGATGGCACCAGGATGGCAGTGAGGAGGGCAACACCAACGAGATGGAGCTCGAGAGGGTTAAAGAGAGTAGAACCACCACAGGACACGGACTCGGGGAGGTCTGGTGGGCAGCTCGCCGGGTGGGGCTCACACTGCACGGGATGTGACACAAATGACTCAGCCATGAGGACACGACGTTGCCAGGCAGAGCACGGAGGGGTCTGAGGGCCCATGGGCACCGCTGTGCTCGCCCCTGGGGGCACGCAAGCATCAGCTCTGGCATCCAGGGAGCACAGGGAAGGGCTGGCTGGAGCCTGGCAGCTCTGCTCTGACCCCACACCGACACAAAGGGACAGGGGGGGGATCTCCCCTTCCACTGCACAGAACAGAACGGGAGAGAGAAAACAAAAAAACAAAAAAAAAACCAGCACAGAGGGAGCTGAAACCAAACGGAAAATTCAAAGGTCAAAAGAGGGAACAAATCCATCTCCTCTCAGCTGAGATTCCTCACATGGCCCAGTACACATCAGGACAGGGAAGCCAAACCCGGGGCTAACATGCACCATGGCTCAGCCATGCACTACGTGGCTGCATTCAGAATCAGGTAGAAACGTGAGCCCCGTTTCTCAGAGTTCCTGGAGGAACGCAGAAGGGTTAAAAAACACATGGAGCTTATGTTAAAACTGAAAGGGGATGAAGAGACTGCCCCACTAGTCAGCTCTGGAAATCCACTTCAAGGATCTGGTGGCACAGGCAGTGATAATTAAGCCGGTAGCAAAGTCTAGCTGGGTACCTTTCGGATAGCTTGAAATGTAGTGATCTTCAGGGAGAGGAGACACCAAGAAACAAGTAGATGAAGACAGAGATAGAAGAAACAAATTTAATTTTCATGGGAGGGAGGAAAGAAAAAAACCAAAAAAACCAAAAAACAAAACGGAAATGCAATGGGAGAAGCGGGTTAAGAGTCTCCACCTGGGGCCAAAGCAGCTCAGGCCCCACTTCTCGCTGCCCCCCTCAGCTTCCTCAGGTCACCACCTTGCTCCTGAGTCCCCCCAAAATCCAAACTCTTCACCAGCTCAGCCACTGATTTGTCACTGATTTGTCCCCCTTCATGCACGGCTTAAAACCAGGGCCAAAATCTGTGTTTTTGGGGAGGGAGGGGTGACACGAGGAGCCACTTTACAGAGGAGTTCACTGCAACAGAGGAGAAGACTGGGTGGATATTTTGGTGCAGAAAATTTTGAATTGGGGGGGAAAAAAATAACCAGCAGCCAGTGCAAGGAGCAGGAAACCATTCCCAGAGTAGCTGGCAAGAAGTGTCTGTCGCAGTGAATGTCATTTAATTTCTCTGTGACTGAACAGCAAAGGAGAAAAAAAAAAAAAATAACATTCCCTACCCAAAACTGCACAAAGGTTGGGCAAAAAGGAACTGGAGACCCTGGCTGGGCATCCAGCTATAAATCAAGTGCTGCTCAGGCATCAAAGACCTTGCCCAGCCTTTCCCCCCGCTGCTCTCAGGTGCCAGCAGGGATGTTTTACCTTCCAACGTCTCGTCGCCATCCGAAATCAGCTCGTCGTCAGAGCAGATGTTGAGGATGTTCACGAGCATCTCGGTGACTGCAAGAGGTACAGACAGCCAGGTCAGAGAGGCCCCGGGGCACGCAGAGGGATTTGGGAGGACGAGGGAAGGATTTTCAAGGTCGTCTGTCCCCTGCAAGTGGGAGCCTAAAGACACTTTTAGGCACAGGCTGCTGGTACCCGCAGCGGCACCGGAGCAGACGACACACGCCGCATCTCCTGCCAAGGAGGTGGATGGATGCAGGCCAAGCACATCACAGAGGAACCAGACGTGGGGAAGGAGGTGCCAACATTCCTGCAGAACAGCCTGAGCTGCCTCAAGGTCCCCCCTTCCCCATCCCCACCCGCGCCACGGCCACCTGGCTCCGAATTTGGGGAGGGGGGGGGCGGGTTCGACCGACGGTGCCTCAAAGTCAAGAAGACCCTTTGGAAGTTGTGAGGGTGAAGCCACGCTCTGAACGTACAAGAATGGAATTTAGGCTCATCAGGAGGGGTAAAAATTTTGGTGAAAAGCTGAGGCAAAGCTTTGGTCGTATTTTAAGCTGCCTCGCCTTCTTCAGAACGAAATAAGCCTTGGATTGAAGTGAATGCTTCCTTTCTGGTGGGCCAGGAGCCAACAGGAATTTTAAATTCTTCTGTTGCAAACCAAGAGAAACGTCTCCAAATTCTGAGGTGGGGCTACAGCACCCAAGATCAGCTCCACCAGCAACGCAGGAAGAGCAAGAAAGGAGGGGTTTATCGGCAAAAGCTTCTTCAAACAGGCACCAACAGCTGTTTTTGCAAGGATTTAACCCAGTCATGCAGATCTCCTTGAGCCTGAACTGCTCTCCTGCGCTGCCTGGAGCTGCAAGGCTCTCCCAGCTCTGTGGGACGGGTTTGTGACACTCAGGATATGAGGAGCAGTCCCTGGGGATTTGGAACAGAAACCCAAATCTCTCTTACCCTTTTCCCCTACGAAAGGCAAGGACCATGTGAAGACATCCATGAAGTTTGGAAGCCAGTAGGGGTGGGGGGAACAGTTGAACTGCCTGATGTTCATGACGTTGTTTTCGTATTTCAGGACAGCAGCTGGGGGAGAAAAGGGGAAGAGGATAAATGTCCATGGGCACTTCCCACTGAGAAAATCCTGGAATAGCTTGGGTGGGAAGGGACCTTCAGGATCAGCCAGTGCCACCCCTGCCATGGGTAGGGACACCTCCCACTGTCCCAGGCTGCTCCAGCCTGGCCTTGGGCACTGCCAGGGATGGAACAGCCACAGCTGCTCTGGGAATTCCATCCCAGCCCCTCCCCACCCTCAAAGCCAGGAATTCCTTCCCAATATCCCATCAAATCCTACTCTCCATCACTTTGAAGCCATTCCCTGTGTCCTGTCCCTCCATGCCTTGTCCCCAGTCCCTCCCCAGCTCTCCTGGAGCTCCTTTAGGCCCTGGAAGGAACTCTGAGGTTTCCCTGGAGCCTTCTCCTCTCTCACCCCCAGCTCTCCCAGCCTGGCTCCCTCTGGAAGTTGTACCAGTGTTAAAAAAACTTCATTACCAACACCAGGTTACACTCCTGTAGAATCAAACCATCAACTCTCCAAAAAAGAGAAGGTTTAAGCTAAATTTTTTTTTGATTTACTCAGGTTGGTTCTCAGCTTAGAACAGCGAAGCTCAACCAGAGCCAAGATCCAAAGCGAGGGGTGAAAAACCCCACAGCTGCAGAAAACTCCTCCATGATCCTCATGGTTCAGGGGCAGAGGGAAGTGGGAAAGCTTTCCTCCACTATCAGCTTCTGTGGGATGGCAGCATCATCAAAAGGGTTCTGTTGTCCCGTGGCTGGCAATGAAAGCTTCATTCCAGCCCTTATGACTCCACAGTTAATTGCCACAGTAACACATTAAGTCAACCACTCCAGCTCAGCACACAAAGCTCTCTTTCATTCCAAGCATGGAATGTGACTGGAGGAGAGGGGTCTGTATCAAAAACAAGTGGATTTTCTGTATCAAAACCAGCGTGGTGGCAGCTGGAGCAGGGCAGGGATTGTCCCTCTGCGCCGGGCACTGGGGAGGCACCTCCAGTGCTGTGTCCAGTTCTGGGAGCCTCACTGAGGGGCTGGGGGTGTCCAGGGAATGGAAAGGAGCTGGGGAGGGGGCTGGAGCACCAGGAGAGGCTGAGGGAGCTGGGAAAGGGGCTCAGGCTGGAGCAAAGGAGGCTCAGGGGGGACCTTGTGGCTCTGCACAGTCCCTGACAGGAGGGGGCTCAGGGGGGGTCGGGCTCTGCTCCCAGGGAACAGGGACAGGAGCAGAGGGAATGGCCCCAAGCTGGGCCAGGGGAGGCTCAGGGTGGAATCAGCAGGAATTTCCTCATGGAAAAGGTTGTTAAACATTGGATGGGACTGTCCAGGGAGGTTTGGAGTCCCCATCCCTGGAGGTGTCCAAGGAACGTCAGGAAGTGACACTCAGTGCCAAGGTGGGGATCGGGCACAGCTTGGACTCAATGGCCCTGGAGCTCTCTTCTTTAAATTGTCCTGTGATTTTGGGAGGGGAGAATGGGAGAGGGATTTCCTGACTCCCCAAAAAGCAGCAGAGCCTCGGCCTTACCCTTGTTGTTATAGACATCTAAATAATTTGGTGCGGAGAAGATTGTGATTAACGAGGGAAAGCCCGTGGTCTGGCTCTTCCTGTACATTCGGTACCTGCAACACAAGGCAGGAGTTAAACCTGGCCTAAACCCAGCCCAAACCACATCCAAACCCTGGGCTCCAGCACTTACCCAGCATCCTGGGCTTCGTGAGCTCGGATTACGGATAACAAACTATTGTTCTGCAAAAATTCACACACTGCAGGATAACTGCAAAAAACAAAAAGGGGGGAGAACTCAGCAGGGAGCAAAGGAGGGCACAGAGCATGGGTGTTCTTGGTCTCTGGGAACCATCCAGTTTCTATCCAGCATCCCAAAATATTATTTTCATTGAAAAAATTGTTTTAATTAATTTCATTATTTTCATTCATTTCGTTATTTTCATTCATTTCATTCAGAAATTAATTGCAAAGCATTCTGTTAAACCCTCCCTGTAAGTGGCCTGTCAGGACAAACCCTTCTTTTTTACCAAGGAAACATTATTTTCTCTTTTAGCAAGGTAAGATTATTTCCTATAGATCCAGGTGTTGAAAACCACTCACAGGGCACCCTGCCAGAAGAAAAGGAGCATCTCTGCTGTCTGAGACCCCAGTTTCATAAAGCAAATTATCCAGAGAGAGCTCAGTATTACAGGAGAATAAACAAACAAGAATTTGTGCATTAGAGGAGAATTTCAGGTTCAAAGCCCCACAGAGTGGCCTGAACATGATTTTAGTGTGAGGGGGAGTGAAATGCCCCCTCAAACAGCCCCTGTGGAGTTTGAGGGTCGGTTTTGGACGGTCGGGACAGATGAGAGATCTCTGTGGTCGGGTTGTAGAGCGTGAGGTTTATTGTGAAAGGGCGAGAGTGTAGGAGAGCTGCTGAGAGCTGCCAGACCCAGCCTGGAGCAGGGCAGAGAGGAGAGAGAGGAGAGAGAAGAGCTAAGAGAGCTAAGAGTGAGGAACTAAGAGAGTTGAGAGCAAAGGTCTAAGAGAACTAAGAGAGAGATCTAAGGAAGTTAAGAGGAGAGAGCTGAGAGAGCTGAGAGAGCTGAGAGAGCGAGCTTGTCGCTTACAATCCCATAAATCATCTTCTGTGCTGAATATTCTCATTTTCATTCACCAATCCAGAACAAACTACAAATCTTACAACATTTGCATCCAGCCTGTGAGAACTATTGCATCACCATCCAGTGTTCTATTTGAAACCCTAAAAGCTGCTTTTTGGCCCCTCTGCCAGGTTGGTGGGGTCTGCTCTGAGCCTTGGGCCTGTCTGCAAGCAGAGGGGATTGTTCAATCCAAGGGGGATCACCTGCAGTGGCCATGCCATTGTTTGTTCAATCCAAGGGGGATCACCTGCAGTGGCCATGCCATTGTTTGTTCAATCGAAGGGGGATCACCTGCAGTGGCCATGCCATTGTTTTCCAGTTGTTCAGGAGCTGGGCTTTGGGATCTCAAAGCTTGTCTTCATTTCAATCTCGCTCAGAGTTTCTGCATTCTCAGCACCTTTAGCCAGGTAATCACATTGATAAGGCTTTCTTATTTCATCTTCCCCACCAAGCCCTCACCTGTAGAAATAGGAGCAGCCTCGGACAGTGTTGTGGGCAAAATGCTCCAGGGTTTTCTCGTTGCCGTAATCCTCGGAGGGATCCGACCACAGCAGGTCACACATCGGACCAAAGGCTGGAGGCTCCTTAAACCTGTCTAACTGGAGAGGGGACACAACATCAGCAGGAGCCGCGGCAGGAAAAACCCCGCTCCAACCCCAAATCCACACGGGAATCCCCCCCACGGGGAGCTGGGAGAAGGCCAGGGAGCTGACTTACTTTCCTAATGTCATCTAGACACGTGATTTCTGGGGACAGGCCCCCGTGGACACACAGGAATTGCTGGTTGAGGAGGGCAGCAAGAGGAAGACAGTCGAAGGTGTCCATGCACGCGTCGTACACTCGCTCCGAGTACTTGATTCGACCTGCAGGGAGGGAGGGATTCAGTCAGGCTCTGATGGGCCAAAGCCTGATCAATAAATTCAGGGAAGGCAGTTCCTCGAGGAGGTACGGGAGCTCTGAGCGTGTGGCTCGAAAATCAGGCTTGGCATTTGTGTATTTGTGAAAACACTGATTTAAAATCCAACTTTGCACTTGTGTATTAGAGAAAATATTGATTTAAAATCCAACTTTGCACCTCTGTATTCGTGAAAATACTGATTTAAACTCTGCCCCTGCAAATCTGTGAAAATAGTGACTTGGAATCCAACTTTGCACCTGTGTATTTGTGAAAATAATGTCTTCAAATCAAACTTTCCACCCATGTATTCATGAAAATACTGACTTGGAATAAAATTTTGCACTTGTGTATTTGTGAAAATACTGATTTAAAATCAAACCTTGCACTTGTGTATTAGACAAAATACTGATCTAGAATCCAACTTTCCACCTGTGTATTACAGAAAATACTGACTTCAAATCAAACTTTCCACCCATGTATTTGTGAAACTATTGATTTAAAATCAAACTCTGCACCAGTGTATTTGTGAAAATACTGACTTCAAATCAAACTTTCCACCTGTCTATTCAAGAAAATACTGACTTGGAATCACACTCTGTATCTGTATATTCATCAAAATACTGATTTAAAATCAAACTTTGCACTTGTGTATTAGAGAAAATATTGATTTAAAATCCAACTTTGCACCTGTGTATTCGTGAAAATACTGACTTCAAATCAAACTTTGCACCCATGTATTCATGAAAATACTGATTTAAACTCTGCCCCTGCATATTTGTGAAAATATTGACTTGGAATCCAACTTTCCACCTGTGTATTTGTGAGAATAATGATCTGGAATCAAAACTCTGCACTTGTCTATTAGAGAAAAGACTGATTTGGAATTAAACTTTCCACCTGTGTATTAGAGAAAAGACTGATTTTAAAATCAAACTCTGCACCAGTGTATTTGTGAAAATACTGACTTCAAATCAAACTTTCCACCTGTCTATTCAAGAAAATACTGACTTGGAATCAAACTCTGTATCTGCATATTCATCAAAATACGGATTTAAAATCAAACTTTGCACTTGTGTATTAGAGAAAATACTGATTTAAAATCCAACTTTGCACCTGTGTATTCGTGAAAATACTGACTTCAAATCAAACTTTGCACTTGTGTATTCACGAAAATACTGATTTAAACTCTGTCCCTGCATATTTGTGAAAATACTGACTCGGAATCCAACTTTCCTCCACTGTATTTTTGAAAATTCTGATTTAAAATCAAACTCTGGACCTGGGTATTTGTGAAAATATTGACTTGGAATCCAACTTTTCTCCAGTGTATTTGTGAAAATACTGACTTCAAATCAAACTTTGCACTTGTGTATTCCTGAAAATACTGATTTTAACTTTGTCCCTGCATATTTGTGAAAATACTGACTTAGAATCCAACTTTCCTCCACTGTATTTCTGAAAATACTGATTTGGATTTAACCTTTCCACCCATGTATTAGAGAAAATACCGACTTAAAATCGAACTTTCCACCTGTGTATTTGTGGAAATACTGATTTAGAAGAAAACCTTCCACCTTTGTGTTCGAGAAAAGACTGACTTGGAAAATAATTGTTGGATGTGTACAGAAGAAAAGGGTTTTTTAATCTGGAGCTGGACAAGAATATTGATCTCCCTTCAAGTTGTTTTCTAGAACACCTGTACTGAGATCAACACAAAGAGAGGAGGGGTTTCCACATAATGAAAACCAGGGAGAATCCCAGAATCAATTTGGGATGCTGATGAAGCCACCCCATCACCTCCCCACAGCCCTGCTGCACCTCTGCTCTCATCCTGACTGCTGAATTTGGCAGCAAATATGCTCAGAAATATCCTTATTTTCAGAGACACTGACAGGGAGTTCTCAGGGAAGGGGAAAAGCAGCACCTCCTGTTTTCCAAAGGGGAAAAACCCCAAATCCATCACCTGGCTCTTACCAGGAGCTCACCTGTGCCCAGGTGATGGACACAGCACCCAGCATGGAACTGGGAGAATCCCAGAATAAATCTGGGATGCTGATGAAGCCACTCCATCACTTTCCCACAGCCCTGCTGCACCTCTGGACTCATTTTACTGCTGAATTTGGCACAGCAGCATCACACAGCCACTGAGGGCAGGATTTATCCATTAAAAATGGAATTTCCCACTGGATCTCTCAGGGATGACAATCCCAGTGATGCCTGACCCTGGCAGGGGATGTTCCCATCATTGAAACAGGGACACCACGGCCTTTCCAAAGCAGTTTGGCTCTTAAATCAAACCTCAAATATGCTCAGAAATATCTTTATTACAGGGACACTGACAGGGGGTTTGCAGGGAAAAGCAGCACCTCCTGTTTTCCAAAGGGGAAAAACCCCAACTCCATCACCTGGTTCTTACCAGGAGCTCACCTGTGCCCAGGTGATTGGTATGGAGAATCCCAGAATAAATTTGGGATGCTGATGAAGCCACCCCATCACTTTCCCACAGCCCTACTGCACCTCTGGACTCATTTTACTGCTGAATTTGGCACAGCAGCATCACACAGCCACTGAGGGCAGGATTTCTCCATTAAAAATGGAATTTCCCACTGGATCTCTCAGGGATGACAATCCCAGTGATGCCTGACCCAGGCAGAGGATGTTCCCATCATTTAAACAGGGATACCACGACCTTTCCAAAGCAGTTTGGCTCTTACACCAAACCCCAAATATGCTCAGAAATATTCTCATTGCAGAGACACTGACAGGGTTTGCAGGGAAAAGCAGCACCTCCTGTTTTCCAAAGGGGAAAAACCCCAAATCCATCACCTGGTTCTTACCAGGAGCTCACCTGTGCCCAGGTGATGGACACAGCACCCAGCACGGAACTTGGAGAATCCCAGAATCAATTTGGGATGTTGATCACTTCCCCACAGCCCTGCTGCACCTCTGGACTCATCCTGACTGCTGAATTTGGCACAGCAGCAAATATGCTCAGAAATATCTTTCTTTTCAGACACACTGACAGGGTTTTCAGGGAAAAGCAGCACCCCCTTTTTTCCAAAGGGGAAAAACCCCAAATCCATCACCTGGCTCTTACCAGGAGCTCACCTGTGCCCAGGTGATGGACACAGCACCCAGCACTGAGCTGGGAGGTGTTTTCCAGCTCATCCCTGAGCAAACAGAGCAGGGCCTCATCCCCTCTGAGCTTTCCCCCATGCCACACCACCCAGAGCTGATGGGATAAAGATGGGATTCGTGCCTTGCCCAGAATTATCTCTCGAGGTCGGGTCCTTGAGCAAGAATTCCCTAAAGGAGCTTTGCATTGAGTTCTCTACATCTTTTATTGCCTGGAAGGAGCAGTCATCCATCATCATCCCCTGACCTTTCCTCATCACTGCTCACAAAATATTCAAAGGCTGTGCACAGAATCATCTGAATCTGAAAGGTAAACGATCCTCCCCGGTGCAAACAGGGAGGAGCAAATCCTTCCCCTGATCCCAGCAGCAATCACTGATCCCAGCTGCACAATCTGGAGCTGGAAGTCTTTTTGGCACTGATTCCAACGCTGCTGGGCCTGGAAGTCAGGGAGGGGAGGATGTGTGTGCCTGGCTCATCAGGGGAGAAGCGTTCCCATTTCTTCCATCCACGCTCAGGCTTTGAAACCAAAAGGCCACATTTGGTGCTTAGCAGAACTTAAAAGATTTGGGTTTTGGGGTGTTTTTTATAGCAGGGGGCTGGAAGAGAAGAGCAGGAAAACAACACAACAGGTTTTTACAGCTCTGATGCCACTCAGAGGCACAAAAATTGAAGCCCACGCCTTCTCACAACACCTTCCCCCCCCCCTACCCCCAAATATATTTAAAAATGTATTATTTAAATGCATTCAAATCCTTCTCCCACTGCTGATACTTACATTCCTGCTTGAAGGTGAAGTATTCTGTGAGGTGCCTGCACTCGTGGTTCCCTCGAAGGAGGAACAACGTTTTGGGATGATTTATCTTTAAACTCCATAAATACAGCACGCACTGCAAGAGAGGCAAAGGAGGGGATGTCATAAAATCCTTTCCCAGGGCACTCATCAGCCTGAGGCTGCACTAAGAGGTTCTGGGAAGACACCCAAAGTGGAACCCAGCTCCATAATGGGCAGTGGATCTTCTCCTGGCCAAGTGGGGAAAAGCCACTGGGATTTCTCTATATTAGGGCTGACTTGGAGAAGTGACAAATGAGGTCGTGGCCAACCGAAAGCAGCTCGGGGCTGGGTGGGGGCAGCTTTGCTTCCAGCACGAACCAAAGGGAAGGAAAAAAACCCCTTTTGCAGAGCAGCAAAGCAGAAGCAGCTGTTTGCTCCAGATGTTCCACTGGGATGGAGAGCAGCGAGAGGAGCAGGCAGATATTTGTCGGCGAAACACCCGGAAAATCCAACTTCACCTTTCCCCACTGATTTCCTCCCCCCTCCCTGCTTTTTCTGCTTATGCCACAGTCGTGTGAAGTTCAAGCTCAAAACAAGAAAAGCTGAGCCTAAGAAACGAGCTTAGCTTAGCAAAGCTCTCTGGCTTTGAAAAGGGCTTTCCACATCCCCTCCGCGAGCAGCGACACCTGCGACGCCTTTGATGAGGCACAGACCAAAGTCAGGCTGAAATGGGTGTTTTTAGCAGAAATATTTCGTGCTGCCTTCCCAAAAAAAGCCTGAGGGGAAGGCTGGGAGGCAGGGAGGGCTCACTCAGCCCGGTGTGATCGGGCTGGCAGCGTTATCTCACACGGTGGGGAAATGTTATCACATTCCCCTTGCTGCTCTGGAGGGCTGGAAGGACAATCCATGATGACAGCAAGCTCCAGGATCTGGATTAAAGCCTCTAATAGGAGCTTAGCCCCGAGGCTGACAGGCTGCAGGACACGCCTGGGGAATGGGAACCACCACCAAGCGTGGTTTACACCCTCCAGCATTCCTGATCCGGGGCACAGATCCCCAGAACCAGCTGGGAACAACCCCCAGATCCCAAATTAAGCAGCTCCCAGTTGGCTCCCAGCACAGCCAGCTTGGAGCTGGTGGTGTTCAAGCACTGAACCTGCAAGGTAAGCTCTGCATGAACCATCCCAGCTGATCCCAAAAACCCCCGAGGAGCTGTAAAGCACCGCCTGTGCCTCGCTTGGAATCCAACCCCACATTAACAACTTGATTAATTTGGAATTCCAAAAGAGGACGGGGCCAAGGCCGGTAGCAGGATCATGTTTTATTGCATCTGTTCCCAGGAGGAATGCTCCCAACAAAACCATTTATAATTATTCAGGGATTTAAAGCTTTAACCTCCCCTGTGTTTGCAAGAGAAATGTCACTTTTCTGGGCTGGCAGGAGAACTTGGGAGTTGCTATAAATGAAGCAAATGACTTGGAGGAAGAACCAGCCCTGGCATCAAAGCAAGGCAGAGATTCAGCATCAGTAGGGGAGGGTTTGGGATGGAGGGGAGGTTGGCAGCTTGCAGGAGAGAGATTTTAAAACACATTTGAAGGGGTTTGAAGTGAAATGGGGTTGGATTTGGCACTGGAATTCTTCCTGGACACCTGGGGGACGTGGAGAGTGACCATTCCCTGTGGCTGGAGGATGTGGGGACTGCCAGGTACCAGGAGGACACGGAGCGAAGGACATTGGAGAGCCCTCGAGGGCTCCAGAGGGGCTGCAATGAGGAATGAGGGAGTTTCGAAACTCGCACGCCTCGGATGCTTCCTGGTGTTTTGCACGGATCCCTTTCCCAGCCTTTCCCAGGAATTGATTGTTGCCTGTTTGCAACAGCCAAGGAGCAAACCCAGGCACTCACAGCTTTTTGGGTTAAAATCATCTCAAATCATCTCCTCCTCCCCTGATTCTGCCTCTCGCTGTGAAGCCCAGAGCCAAGGGTTTTGGAAAGGGAAAGCTCAGCAGGTCCCAAAGAGGGAATTCCAAGAGGAATTGGGACTTCCAGCCCCCAAAAATGCAAGAGGGGCTGATGGTCCTTCTCTCACCATTCCCAAAATCTGGCATTTGTAAGGGAATTTCACACGTGGAGCCTGCCAGCTCTTCCAGAGTGGGAACTGAGGCAAAACACCCAAATCCAGCCCACAAATCCACCTCCACTCCCACCCTGCAGGGCTGACTGGATCTCTTTAACATTATTCTGGATCTCTTTAATATTATTCTGGGTTAAAAGTGCATTAAATCAAGATTAACATATAATTCCCTAATTAGACAGTAATCATGTGTGTCCTGTCATAATTGGATTGGAAGAACTGGCCTGGGAAAGGTGCAGGCCATTATCACTTTTCCTGAGAAATCTCCTCTATCCAAGGATTCTGTTCCTGGTCAGAACAATTGTTTTGCTTTCTAATTAAACAAAATCATTCTATTCATTGCCTTCCAACCTCTCAGACCAGGCTGGTCCCTCCCCACCACGAGCACAGACCTCTCTTGTGCCATTCTGGGATTTGGGACTAAAAGCTTTAAAGAAAGGAGCATTTTCTCCCACTGGGAATCCTCCAGCAGGGCCCTGCCTCATCAGCATCTCCCAAAGGAGGAGTTCATCCCGATTTTTGTGCTGCCTGTCAGCCCTGGCACTCAGGAGCCGGGATCTGGGAGCTGTCACAGCGGCTTTGGGACAGCAAACCCTTCCCAGAGTCCCCTCCCAGCAGCATTCACAGCTCTTCCCCTCCCCTCTCCCCTCACAATTCTTTTATTTAAAAAAAAAAAAACCAACAAATCCACTCTTCACGGCCTCATTATACTGGGAATTCATGTTTTTAAAGGAGAATTTCCCTAAGCCAGAGGCCCAGCAGGAATTTGTTGAATGATTTGTTGCTGACACCCAGCTGAGCTGATGAGCTGAGAGCTTTGGGGAGGCTTGGAAGTTTTGGCTGAGCCACAAATTCCTCCTTTTACCTGGACAACCAAATGCCTGGAGCCACAGGGAACACCTGGCAGGGATATTTGGCCCTTCCACCTCCTTGGCCCCCAACTCTGGCATGGTTTCCTGCAGCAGGATGCAATTAAAGCATCCCCTCCTGCTTCATTCCATTCAAAGGTCAGGGCTATGGAATCGTGGAATATCCTGAGCTGGAAGGAATCCACAGGAATTCCAGCTCCTGCCTCCGCTCAGGACACCCCCAGCTGCTCGGGGCAGGCCCTGGATCATCTCCTCTCCACTCCTTACACCTCAAAAAGCTTCACCCTCAAAAAGCAGAATTTGCTCTTCTCTACCCCTTACACCTCAAAAAGCAGAATTTGCTCCTCTCTGCCCCAATACCTCAAGAATCTTCACCCCCAAAAAGCAGAATTTGATCCTTTCTGCCCCAATACCTCACAAATCTTCACCCCCAAAAGCAGAATTTGCTCCTCTCCACCCCTACACTTCCAAAAGCTTCACCCTCAAAAAGCAGAATTTGCCCTTCTCTACCTCAATACCTCAAAAAGTTTCACCCCAAAAAAGCAGAATTTGCTCCTCTCTGCCCCAATAGCTCCAAAAGCTTTACCCCCAAAAATCAGAATCTGCCCTTCTCTACTCCAACACCTCAAAAATCTTTGCCCCCAAAAATCAGAATTTGCCCTTCTCTACCTCAATACCTCAAGAATCTTCACCCCCCAAAAGCAGAATTTGCTCCTCTCTGCCCCAACACCTCAAAAAGCTTCACCCCAAGCTTAAAAATTGGTGAATCTTGATGGAATCCAGTATTTAAGGTAAGTTAGGGCCTCATCTATTTGCAGCACGTTTTTAACTCTGGATAGAAAAACACTCCACCAAAAGCAGCTTTTATTATTATTATTATTATTATTATTATTATTATTATTATTATCATGCACAAGTTTGTGGGGTGACCCACCAGGCTGCTGCTGCTGCTCCCCACCTTCCCAGCTGTCACATCCCAGGGAAAACCTGGATGTTTTTCCATCTGGGATACCCCAAACCCGCAGTTGTTTAACTCCAGGAAGCAGATTTTGCACATCCAGGTGGGAATCTCTTCCAGGCCAGCCCAGGAGGGGGATGGGAGAGGCCCATGGGAACAGAAACTCCTGGATTCTGCCTGATCCTGGAGTTTGGAGCAGCCCCTGCCCATCAAAGCCCAGCCAGAGCTGTGGGATCAGAGTCAGATCCAGGGGGAATCCGTGGCATTCCCGTGGCAACAAGGGGGGGAAAGGGAAGGAGGAGAGGCAAAAGCAGCAGGAAATAAAAGATAAAACATCTGGGTTTTTTTTGCACCACCACCTCTGCTTTCCAAGCACCACCCATCACTTGGAATTCTTCCGTATTATCACAGGCAGATATGACAAGGGGGGATGGATTTGAACTAAAAGGGGATTTAGATGGGATATTGGGAAGGATTTCTTCCCCTGTGAGGCTGGGGAGGCCCTGGCCCAGGTTGCCCAGAGAAGCTGGGAGAGAATTCCTCATCCCTGGAAGTGTCCAAGGCCAGGTTGGACGGGGCTTGGAGCAACCTGGGACAGTGGGAGGTGTCCCTGCCCAGGGCAGAGGGAGGAATGGGATGGGATTTAAGGCTCTTTCCAACCCAAAGCATTCCATGATTCTGTGCTGATCCCAGCATGGAGAGAGCAGGGCTCTGATCCCCAGCACTCCTGGAGATCTGGGAGTAAAACCTGAGAGTAAAATCTGTGTGTCAGCTCAATCCTGGCCTAAGAGCAGAGAGTGGGAGCAGCACTGGACCTACAGACCCCACACACAGACACAGGGCCCAACACCTCCCACCTGAGGAGAGTAAACACCAAAACCACCCTCCTTTGACCTCACAAAGAGCTGCTCTGCTGGAACACAATCCCTTTTCCAGGTGAACACACTCCCACTGCAAACCCAGCTGCAATCCAGAGGAGATGTGTCCTTCCCCTTCCTCCCCAGGCGGTTCCTCCTCTGCACCACCCCAAATCCCACCAGCCCCAGCCCTGAAGCCTGAAGATTTTTTAGCTTTGATATTTTTCCAATCCTGCCAGCACCACCCCAAATCCCACCAGCCCCAGCCCTGAGGCCTAAAGACATTTTAGCTTTTATATTTTTCCAATCCTGTCCTGCACTAGTGCCTAACTCTATTATATAAAGTGTTAGCTACTGTCTTCACAGTTTGGTCAGACAAAACAATTCCTGTAGGCTGGGAATTCATGGATACCCCACAGCCTCAGGATCCAAAAAAGTATAAATCAAAGTGAACTGGGGTGGGGGAATGAACTGGGGGTAAATGACTTCATTGCCTGAAGCTGGAATGGGAGGATTAACCCCTGATATTCAAATGAACCAAATTAATAATTGTGTGAAAAACTCGTGCCCTTTGTCCACCCTGGGTGCAGCCTCTGACTGCCCAAGGAGCTCCTGTCGAAGGCTTTTAATAAATCCCTGCTTTCATTCTCTTCATCTTGCCCAGCCTCTGCTCCAGGCAGCCACTCCAAGGCATCAGCCCCAGCTCTGGGGAGCTGCTCCTCGTCACACCTTGGCTCCCTGTCAGGATTCCTGTCAGGAGCGTGGGGCTGGAAGGGAGCCAGGGGCTGCTGGAGCTCAAGCTGTCGGCCCTGCTCTCCCTCAATCCTCTGCAGAATCCTCCAAAGAACCCCCTGAGCTCATCCCTGACAGTTCCTCCCCAAAAGATTCCTCTGCAGACCCAGCTATCCCTGCAGCCTCTTTTTATCCCAAGAGGAATCACTCCCTCTGTGATTCCAGCTGATTTCTGCCACCTTTCAGACCCCTGTTCCCCACAAAAGCTTTTCCTTGCGCTGCTTCCAAGTGGGATAAGCGCTGCATTTCCACTCAGCTCTGTGGATCCAGATGGCTGCAATCCCTTGGGATTTGTGGCATTTGCTAATAGCTGTCCCTTCCTGTCCCATCCCTGATGCTGATTCTGAGCTCCATTTGAATTGATTTTGAGCTGTGTTTCACTGAGCTGTATTTGAGCTGATTCTGAGCTGAATTTGAATTGATTTTGAGCTGAATTTCATGGATTTTGAGTGGCATTTGAACTGATTCTGAGCTGAATTTTGCTGATTCTGAACTGAATTTTATTGATTTTGAGCTGCATTTGAACTAATTGTGAGCTGAATTTTACTGATTCTGAACTCAATTTGAATTGATTTTGAGCTGTGTTTCACTGAGCTGCATTTGAGCTGATTCTGAGCTGAATTTTACTGATTCTGAGCTGAATTTCATGGATTTTGAGTGGCATTTGAACTGATTCTGAGCTGAATTTGAATTCTGAGCTGTGTTTTACTGAGCTGTATTTGAACAGATTCTGAGCTGAATTCGAATTGATTTTGAGCTGAATTTTACTGATTCTGAGCTGAATTTGAATTGATTTTGAGCTGCATTTCACTGAGGTGCATTTAAACTGATTGTGAGCTGAATTTTACTGATTCTGAGCTGAGTTTCATGGATTTTGAGTTGCATTTGAACTGATTCTGAGCTGAATTTGAATTCTGAGCTGTGTTTTACTAAGCTGCATTTGAACTGATTCCGGGCTGAATTTTGCTGATTCTGAACTGAATTTTATTGATTTTGAGCTGCATTGGAACTAATTGTGAGCTGAATTTTACTGATTCTGAACTCAATTTGAATTGATTTTGAGCTGTGTTTCACTGAGCAGCATTTGAATTTATTCTGAGCTGAATTTTACTGATTCTGAGCTGAATTTCATGGATTTTGAGTTGCATTTTAACAGATTCTGAGCTGAATTTGAGCTGATTCTCAGCTGAATTTGAATTGATTCTGAGCTGTGTTTCACTGAGCTGCATTTGAACTGATTCTGAGCTGAATTTGATTGATTTTGATTTGCATTTCAACAGATTCTGAGCTGTATTTCATGGATTTTGAGCTGCATTTGAACTGATTCTGAGCTGTATTTTACTGAGCTGCATTTGATCTGGTTCTGAGCTGAATTTTACTGATTCTGAGCTGCATTTGATTGATTCTGAGTTGAATTTTATTGATTCTGAGCTGAATTTGAGCTGATTTTGAGCTGTATTTAATTGATTCTGAGCTGAATTTTACTGAGCTGCATTTGATGTGGTTCTGAGCTGAATTTTACAGATTCTGAGCTGCATTTAATTGATTCTGAGTTGAATTTCATTGATTCTGAGCTGAATTTGAGCTGATTTTGAGCTGTATTTAATTGATTCTGAGCTTTGTTTTACTGAGCTGCATTTGAACTGATTTTGAGCTGAATTTTACTGATTCTGAGCTGTATTTGATTCAGAGTTGAATTTTATCGTTTCTGAGTTGAATTTAAGCTGATTTTTGGCTGTATTTAATGATTCTGAGCTGTGTTTTATTGAGCTGCATTTGAACTGATTCTGAGCTGGACTTTATTGATTCTGAGCTGAATCTGAACTGATTTTGAGCTGTATTTAATTGATTCTGAGCAGAATTTTACTGATTCTGAGCTGCATTTGAACTGATTCTGAGCCAAATTTTACTTAGCTGTATTTGAACTGATTCTGAGTTGTATTTAACCGATTCTGAGCTGAATTTTACTGATTCTGCGCTGAATTTTACTAATTCTGAGCTGAATTTGAATTGATTCTGAGCTGTGCTTTACTGAGCTGCATTTGAACCGATTCTGAGCTGAATCTGAACTGATTCTGAGTTGTATTTAACCGATCCTGAGCTGAATTTTACTGATTCTGAGCTGAATTTTACTGATTCTGAGTTGAATTTGAATTGATTTTGAGCTGTGTTTCACTGAGCTGCATTTGAACCGATTCTGAGCTGAATGTGAACTCATTCTGAGTTGTACTTAACCAATTCTGAGCTGAATTTTACTGATTCTGAGCTGAATTTAATTGATTTTGAGTTGCACTTGTACTAATTCTGAGCTGAATTTGAATTGATTTTGAGCTGAATTTGAATTGATTCTGAGCTGTGCTTTACTGAGCTGCATTTGAACCGATTCTGAGCTGAATCTGAACTCATTCTGAGTTGTACTTAACCGATTCTGAGCCGTATTTTAACCGAGGTTCAACACTTTGGGTTCCTTCAGCCCCATCACCCCCCAAGCTCAGCTCCCTTGGTCACCTCTATACTGAAGTATCCTCTGTCCACGTAGTCCCCCAGGAAGAGGTAGCGGGTGTTATTGGGTGATCCTCCGACCTCAAACAGCTTCATCAGGTCAAAGAACTGCCCGTGGATGTCACCACACACTGGGGGAGCAAGAACAGCACAAAAGAGGCACAGAATTACCCACGCTAAGAAAAGCAAGGTCACGGCAGCAGCGAGGAGCAGAGCCCCGGCGAAATCCTTTTAAACTCAGCAGAGTTTTAAAAAAACCTCATGGGTGGGGGAAGGAACACGGCAAAACAAAAAAAACCCCGCTGGGGTTGGTATTTGGGGGTTGCAGGGCTGAGCTCTGACCTGTGATTGGAGCCTCCACCTCGATCATGGTCTTCTCGTGCCGGAGGATGGCGGCGCCGTCGTTGATGATTTTCAGCGCCGCGTCCTCCTCGAGCCGCCCTTCCTTCACCAAGTGGCTCTTGAGGACGTCGAGCCTCGGCTTCCCATCCTCGAACACCTCCTTGAGAGTGAGCCGCTGCGTGGGAGGGAATGGGACAGCTGCAAAGGCAAGGGAAGGAGTCAGGAACACGAAGGAGGGATGGGATTCGCTTCCGAGCCTCGCGCTGCCGCCCTGCAAATGGGATTTCCACTGGAATGATGCTCTCGGAGATTGGGGTGCTGGATTCGTCTCTCAGCTGGGTTAAAACCACACTTGGTGCAGCCTAAATGCCGCCCGTAGCTGTCCCAGAGCATCCCAATCCTGAGGGGACAGTCGGTGTCCGAAGCTGGAATGGATTCCATGGAAAGATCAGCAAATCTGGGAAAAGCTGGAGCCAGCGATCCAGGTAGGAGGAGCAACAGGTAAAATTCTCCCTTCTCAGGAAACCACACACCCCCAAAAAGTAGAATTTTCTCCTCTTCACCCCAACACCTCCAAAAGCTTCACCCCCTAAAAGGAGAATTTGCCCTTCTATACTCCAATACCTCAAAAATCTTCACCCCCAAAAGCAGAATTTGCTCCTCTCTGCCCCAATACCTCAAAAATCTTCACCCCCAAAAGCAGAATTTTCTCCCCTTCACCCCAACACCTCCAAAAGCTTCATCCCCTAAAAGCAGACTTTGGTTCTCTCTGCCCCAATAGTTAAAAAATCTTCCCCCCCAAAAAGCAGAATTTGCCCTTCACTGCCCCAATACATCAAAAATCTTCACCCCCAAAAGCAGAATTTGCTCCTCTCTGCCCCAACACCTCAAAAAGCTTCACCCCCAACTTAGAAATTGGTGAATCTTGATGGAATCCAATATTTAAGGTAAGTTAAGGCCCCATCTATTTGCAGCATGTTCCTTAGTTTTTAACTCTGGACAGAAAAACACTCCATCAAAAGCAGCTTTTATTATTATTATTATTATTATTATTATTATTATTATTATTATATTATTATTACTATTATTATCATCATCATTATCATCATTTCCAGGTAAGGAATAGGATGGTGTGGGAGAAGGTGACCTCTAGCAGAAATTAAGTACAAAAAACCAGAACAAAAATCAGAGTTTTCATTAAAAACCTTCAGAATTCCTCATCTCCCTTCTCCTGGGCCGGGTTAATTTATAAAAGATGGGAGAACACATGACCCTGGTGTGTATTTAAAGGCTGTGCAGTGTCTTGAATTAAAATGAATTCCAGGAAGGAGGCCTGGATGTTTGGGAAGAACTGGGAATAAAACCCTGCGCAACAGCCCCACGCACGTGGCAGCTCCTGCTGCCCGTGGAGGGATGGGAATCTTATCCCAGGGATCTCCTCAGATCCTCTGATTCCATTTCCTTCTCAAAATCACTGAAATCAGCATTTCCTGTGGGTTCAGCATCCCCTGGCTATGGCAGGAGCAGAATCATTGACCACAAAGCTCACTGTCCATGGAGTGATTGGAATCTTATCCCAGGGATCCTCTGAGTCCATTTCCTTCTCAAAATCACTAAAATCAGGGTTTCCTGTGGGTTCAGCCCTTTCCTGGCCATGGCAGGAGCAGAATCATTGACCACAAAGCTCCCCCAATAAGTGCTGGAGGCTCCACTGTCCATGGAGTGATTGGAATTTTATCCCAGGAATCCTCTCAGATCCTGTGTCCACTTCCATCTCAAAATCAGTAAAATCAGCATTTCCTGTGGGTTCAGCCCTTTCAGCATCCCCTGGCCATGGCAGGAGCAGAACAATTCCAGCCCAGCTCCGTGGGGAGAGCGATGCCACAGGATGAGGAGGAGATGCTGGGATGGGATTGGATTTGGGATGCTCCAAGAAAAGCCTCTCGCGCCAGTGCAGATCTTACAGGGAGCTGGCACCACCCTCCCAGCCTCAGGGATCAGGCACAAACCTCCCTCACAAAGTGCTGGAGGCTCCACTGTCCATGGAGTGATGGAATCTTATCCCAGGGATCCTCTCAGATCCTCTGATTCCATTTCCTTCTCAAAATCACTAAAATCAGCATTTCCTGTGGGTTCAGCATCCCCTGGCCATGGCAGGAGCAGAATGATTGACCACAAAGCTCTCCCAAAAAGTGCTGGAGGCTCCACTGTCCATGGAGCGATGGGAATCTTATCCCAGGGATCCTCTCAGATCCTCTGATTCCACTTCCATCTCAAAATCACTAAAATCAGCATTTCCTGTGGGTCCAGCCCTTTCCTGGCCATGGCAAGACCAGAATCATTGATCACAAAGCTCTCCCAAAAAGTGCTGGAGGCTCCACTGTCCATGGAGTGATGGAATCTTATCCCAGGAATCCTCTCAGATTCTCCAAATCCATTTCCTTGTCAAAATCACTGAAATCAGCATTTCCTGTGAGTTCAGCCCTTTCAGCATCCCCTGGCCATGGCAGGAGCATGGCAGAATCATTGACCACAAAGCTCACTGTCCATGGAGTGATGGAATCTTATCCCAGGGATCCTCTCAGATCCTCTGATTCCATTTCCTTCTCAAAATCACTAAAATCAGCATTTCCTGTGGGTTCAGCATCCCCTGGCCATCGCAGGAGCAGAATGATTGACCACAAAGCTCTCCCAAAAGTGCTGGAGGCTCCACTGTCCATGGAGTGATGGAATCTTATCCCAGGGATCCTCTCAGATTCTCTGATTCCACTTCCATCTCAAAATCACTAAAATCAGCATTTTCTCACCCTCTGGGTTCAGCCCTTTCAGCATCCCCTGGCCATGGAAGGACCAGAATCACTGACCACAAACCTCCCCCAGTAACTGCTGGAGGCTCCACTGTCCATGGAGTGACTGGAATCTTACCCCAGGGATCCCCTCAGATTCTCCAAATCCATTTCCTTCTCAAAATCACTAAAATCAGCATTTCCTGTGGGTTCAGCCGTTTCCTGGCCATGGCAGGAGCAGAATCATTGACCACAAAGCTCCCCCAGAAAGAGCTGGAGGCTCTGCTGCCCATACAGATCAACTCTGCCAGGCATCCCCCAAAATATCCCCAAAATCTGGAGCGTGCCAGGTCTTTCACAGGGATTTTAATGATGGTGGTGCCAGTCTGAGTCTGAGTCTGAGTCTGAGTCAGCACCTCCACCAGTCCCCGTGAGGAAGGAGCCCACCCACTGGATAATGAGCCATCTTTCCATCATTTCACTTCTCCTGGGAGCAGATTTGCAGCGAGCTGGAATCCAGCTCGGATGGAAAATACCTGGGATGCAAATCAAATCCATCACCCAGGAAAGACCCTGCTCTGCTGAGCCACACCTCGAGGGCTGGGTCCAGTCCTGGGAGCCTCACTGAGGGGCTGGAGGGAATCCAGGGAAGGGGCTGGAGCACCAGGAGAGGCTGAGGGAGCTGGGAAAGGGGCTCAGCCTGGAGCAAAGGAGGCTCAGGGGGGACCTTGTGGCTCTGCACAGTCCCTGACAGGAGGGGGCTCAGGGGAGATTCGGGATCTTATCCCAGGGAACAGGGACAGGAGGAGAGGGAACGGCCTCAGGCTGGGCCAGGGGAAGGACAGGCTGGACATCAGCAGGAATTTCTTCCTGGAAAGGGCTGTTAAATATAGGAAGGGATTGCCCAGGGAGGTTTGGAGTCCCCACTCCTGGGGGTGTCCAAGGAACACCTGGAGGTGACACTCAGTGACAAGGTGGGGATTGGGCACAGCTTGGACTCGGTGACCCTGGAGCTCTTTTCCAACCTGTGATTTACCAAAATCCATTGAATTTTCCAGGATGGAGTTGGCCAAATAACACAGAGAGAACAGCGGTGCCACCACTCCCTTTTAAATGCAAATCCAGCAGCAATTTACCCTGAAAACCCCAAGAGGAAACAGCAGAGAGGAGGCACAAGAGATTCTTTCGAGCTGAACATCAATTTTCAAATCACAGGAACTGCGGGAGTGGCTCTAATGAAAGGGGAGCTGGTGCCTGCAACGAGGTGGCCCCGCTTTCATCGATCCCTTTGGAAGTTGTGCTCCTGTGTCCCACGTGCCTGCAACGCTCCAGAGCCTTCCCTGCTGAGCTGCCAATTAAAGAGGGTTAAACCAGGCCTGCTTAAACCAACACGGGCTGCAGGCAGGGCTTTTACTGCATCCACAGCTCAGCTCTGCTCCAAAAGGGGAAAAAAAAAAAAGACCCCTCTGGAGATGGATGAAAAAATCATTTTGCAGGATTTTTCCCCTCTGGATCAACTGAAGGTTGGCAGTGCTGAGGGAGGAAATGAGGGAAGATGTGGGGCTGACATGAACAGGATCAGCTGGGATAAGGGGTTGGAAAATGTGGGTCCAGGACTTGGAATGAGGGGTTTTTTTGGGGCTCTGAGAGGCTGGAAAATGATTTGTAAGAACTCTAAACCCTGTGGGTGTCCTGGCATCTGCTGAGAGAGGAAATGAAGGAAGATGTGGGGCTGACATGAACAGGATCAGTTGGGATGAGGAGCTGGGTGGAAATGCGGGTCCAAGACTTGGAATGAGGGATTTTTTGGGACACTGAGAGGCTGGAAAACAAATTCCAAGTATCTCAAACCCTGTGGTTGTCCTGGTATCTGCTGAGGGAGAAACTGAGGGAAGATGTGGGGCTGACATGAACAGGATCAACTGGGATGAGGAGTTGGAAAATGTGGGTCCAGGACTTGGAATGAGGGATTTTTTGGGACACTGAGAGGCTGGAAAATGATTTGTAAGAACAACAAAACCTGTGGGTGTCCTGGCATCTGCTGAGGGAGGAAATGAGGGAAGATGTGGGGCTGACACGAACAGGATCAGCTGGGATGAGGAGCTGGAAAATGTGGGCCCAGGACTTGGAATGAGGGATTTTTTGGGGCACTGAGAGGCTGGAAAACGAATTCCAAGTATCTCAAACCCTGTGGTTGTCCTGGTATCTGCTGAGGGAGAAAATGAGGGAAGATGTGGGGCTGACATGAACAGGATCAGCTGGGATGAGGAGCTGGGTGGAAATGTGGGTCCAGGACTTGGAATGAGGGATTTTTTGGGACACAGAGGCTGGAAAATTATTTGCAAGTACTACAAACCCTGTGGTTGTCCTGGCATCTGCCATCCAACTCCAAAGGAAGCCAGGGAGCATTTGGAGGTCAAATGATTTATAATGAAGAGAACAGAGAAATAAGAACCATTCATCCCCACATTCCCCATCGTTCCAGGCCCTCCAGAGCCACCCCAAGGAAGGGAAAAGCCCCAGAAATGGGGTCAGAGAGCTCAGAAAAGATGGGATGTGACCCCAGGAGCAGCGCTGCCCATCCAGAGATCCACGGGAATCTCCTGGCTCTGCCTTTTCCTGGTGGCCCCAGCGAGCAAAGTTATGCAAGATCAAATGTGAGGCTGCAGCCAAGAACTTTTATGTAAGTTCCCTCCTTGGCTTTGCACGGCTCCACTCCCACAAGGAGCCGGGCACGACCAGGAACCGGCTCCTCCTCAGCTCTGCCAGGCCTTCACCACCCCATCTCAGTTAAAAATCTCTATTTTATCTTTATCCATGCTCGTTCTCTTGGACAGGAGGAAGAGGATGCTCCTGCAGCAGAGGGAACAGCCCTGAGAGCAAACTGAGCTGGAATTCTGCACCCCCAGGGTGCTGGGAAGGGTGGAGAGACTCACCCAGATCCTGTTCCTATCTGAGAAATGAGGAGATAACTCCTTATCTCACAAAATATAAATCAGGGAGTCGTGGAATGGCTTGGGATGGAAGGACCAGCCACTGCCCCAGGGTGTTCCAAGCCTTGGGACACTTCCAGGGATTCAGGTGCAGCCACAGCTTCTCTGGGAATTCCATCCCAGCCCCTCCCCACCCTCACAGGCAGGAATTCCTTCCCAAAATCCACCCTGAATTTCGCCTCTTTCAGCTCAAACCCACGGCTCCTGTCACTGCAGTTCCATGGTTGGTCCTGGAATGCCCAGGCAGTGCAGACACAGCGGGTTCAGCACGTCCTGAGCCAGCTCCCAAATAATTCTGGGAGCTGGATTTAATTGATTCTGAGCTGTGTTTTGCTGAACTGCATTTGAACTGATTCTGAGCTGAATCTGAATTGATTCTGAGTTGAATTTTATTGATTCTGAGCTGAATTTGAATTGATTTTGAGCTGAATTTGAACTGATTCTGAGTGGGATTTTATTGATTCTGAGCTGAATTTGGATTGATTTTGAGTTCCATTTGAACTGATTTTGAGCTGAATTCAAATTGATTCTGAGCTGTGTTTTACTGAGCTGCATTTGAACTGATTCTGAGTTGAACTTCACTGATTCTGAGCTGAATTTTACTGATTCTGAGCTGAATTTAATTGATTCTGAGTTGAATTTTATTGTTTCTGGGCTGAATTTGAATTGATTTCAAGCTGTTTTAAACTGATTCTGAGCTGTATTTTACTGAGCTGCATTTTACTGATTCTGAGTTGAATTTGAGCTGATTCTGAGCTGAATTTGAATTGATTCTGAGCTGCATTTTACTGAGCTGCACTTGAACTGATTCTGAGCTGAATTTGAACTCATTTCAAGCTGTTTTAAGCTGATTCTGACCTGTATTTTACTGAGCTGCATTTGAACTGATTCTGAGCTGAACTTCACTGATTCTGAGCTGATTTTTACTGATTCTGAGCTGAATTTAATTGATTCTGAGTTGAATTTTATTGATTCTGAGCTGAATTTGAACTGATTTCCAGCTGTTTTTAACAGACTCTGAGCTGTTTTTAACTGATTCTGAGCTGCATTTATGAAAACGAGGGACAAAACACTCCCAACATTCCCAGAATTAAACCCAGTGACCTCTGTGCCACCTTCCCTCCGCACACAAAGCCGAGTGTTGCACCCAGTCTTGTTTGAACAGTGAAATCTGCACGTCTGGGGTTTGCAATTCCACCAAGGGCGTCCAAATCCATGCCCAGGAAAAGGCAATTCCTGCTCCACCAACAGGACACGTGCTGAGGGCCAATCCACAACCAAAAGGACACAAAAGCAAGCGAAGTTTGAGGTGTGAGATGGATTAAAAGGTCAGGCGTGGCCAAGGGAAAATTAAAATGGAATGAAAAGGAAAATTTTTGCAGGACTCCAGGGCAAGATTCCATTAAATGAATGGATTTTCTTTGGCAGACCAGGAGCAAGGGGGGGATTTGCAACACTCTGAGAGGACATGGATGGTTAAGGATGGGAGAATTTGGGGAAAAGCTGCTTTTCCACCACCAACTCTCCCAACCCAGAGAGCATCGCTCACCCCTCGCTGCAAGGAGATGAAATTCCTGCAGGAAAACAAAAATCCCATTCCTCCCTATCTTTGTCCTTAAAATACACTCAAAATTCAAATTCACCAGGGCTGCCCCATCCCCACCTCCAGACAGAGGCAGGGCCACGGAAGAGAAAACAGAAGTGATCCACAAAGGATTGTTTATAAATCCCAGAGTCCCTTGGACGGAGCAGCCCGGGCGGATTTGTGACTGAAAAAGGAGCAAGAGCTCGGTGCCTGGAGAGGCAGCGCCGGCCAAACGCCGCTCCCGGGGTCTGCAGGGGAAAGGTGACCCCTCAATCCCCCCCAAAAAAATCCCCCCAGGATTCAAAATCCTCGAGAGAGAGGTTTCCCTGCAGCTCCTGATGCCCACCTGGGAGCAAAGCCAAACAAATCCCCTTCCCTGCTTGCTCCTCATTGTGAGAGATGCACTCTGGAGGGGGAAAAAAAAGCACATTTTGGGGTAAAGCTGAGGGTTTGGACACTGAGGGACGCAAAGGTAGGGACATTCCCAGGAAAAGTGCAGCAGGAAGCTTCCAAACGCCGTGTGGAGGGGAGAGGGAGCTGCCTCCGGGGCTGAGCTGGGCACAGCACGAGCACAGGGCGGGGTTTTTTCCCCCTCTTTCCCAATTTCCAAACAGCCCAAGGTTATTTTTATCTGATGTTTTATTCCCATTCACACCTAACCTACATTCATCTATTCAAAGCTGACTCCAGGGCTCACACAGAGGGAATAATGTGGAGAAATCCAGCACGGAAAGGCCACAGCAATGGCGTTTTTTGCTGGGGAGAAAAAAAAAAAAAGGTGGATTTTCAACTTTTGGAGCTTTTCAGGTCATTAATGGGGAACAAACCCTTGAGGGCAGGGGATGGGTGTCACTGGCACCTGCAGCCACCCTGCTTTGCCCGCTGCTCCATCCCAGATCCAGGCCAGGCTGGATCTCAGCAGCTGGGTGATGCTGGAATCGCAGAATCCCAGAGTGATCCAGCTTGGAGAAGCCCTCCAAGGTCATGGATTCCGAGCTGTGCCCAATCCCCACCTTGTCCCCAGCTCAGAGCTCTGAGTGCCACACCCAGGCATTCCTTGGACACCTCCAGGGATGGGAATTCCACCACCTCCCAAAGCCTGACCACCCCATCCATCAGCGACCATTTCCCATGGAATAAACTCCATTCTTCCCAAAACTATTAATCCACTTGAATTCCTGCTCATTACACACAAAATGTCTTTGCTTTCAGAATCCCCACCCTGGTTTCTGGGAGGTTTTTTTTTTCTCCCCCTGAGGTGCCCTGATGTGAGAACCTGCAAAACCAGGAGTGTGTGTGTGTGCTTGATATCCTGATTTTCCCTTGGATCAAGCCCTGACAAATAATCTGTGTCATTTTCCAGGGCTGGCACGGGCAGCCTGACCCTGCCATGGCACAGAACTGCTCGTTCCAGCTGCAGGAGCTCTGTGGAAAATAAAAAAATTAAAAAAAAATAAAAAAAAGTGGAGCTTCATCACCTCCCACCTGAGGAAATAAGTAAATGCTCCCTTATTAAAATAAACATTATTAGCAAAGAAAAATCTCCAAACAAAGCAAACACCTTCCTGTATAAAAGCAGCAAGAGCCAGGAATAATAATAATAATAATAACAACAACAATAATAATTAACAATAAATAATAACAATTATTTATTATTATTATTATTATTATTACATTGCCATTTCTGTCTTTCCTGAAATTTTTGCACGTTCCAATCCTCCTTTTTTGCTCTGGGTAAGGAACCCTCAGATTTCAGAAGCTCCAGAGACTCCCAAGCAGAGGGGGAATAAAAATATTCCAGAGTTCTGCTTCTCAGCCTGCAGGAAGTGCAGCAGGAAGACCACGAGATTTGGGGTTATCTGAACTCCTCTGGAATTCAGCTCCTGTGAATGGATGCCGTTTTTAACGTCCCAGTTTCAGCCAGAACTCCTCGGAGCTGAATCCAGCTCTGATCCTCACCTGGAGCCACAGATTCCTTTTTGTAGGACAACCAGAATTATCTCCTGACAATAACCCTAAAAATACCTGCATTATCCCAGCTGAAGGAATGATTTCTTCGAAGGGGACAGTCACAGTCAGCCCAAACCTGAGCGGGGATGAAGCAACGGAGCCGTTCCCAGCAGCAAATCTGTCCCTGCCTCATCACCTCCCTCCCAGTCGTTCCAGGAGTAACACCCAAAAATCTGAGGCCACGCTGGGAGAAGCTGGCAGGCCCGGGGCTGAGCAGGAGCCAGGTGCATTTAAGGCTGAAAAAAGCAGGTGACAGCTCCGTGCATGGAAATGCAAACACAAACAGAGCGCAGCCCCGGCCGCGCTCGCGGCTCCCACGGAAAGAGGCTAAAAAACCACCCAGACCTGAGCCCAGCTGGGAATTGCCAAGGAAATATCACAGAATGACCAAATTCCAGAATGGTTTGGGTGGGAAGGGACCTTCAAGATCTCATTTCATCACACCTTCCACTAGGCCAGGTTGCTCCAAGCTGGACTTGATGGGGCAGGCTCAGATTTTCTGGCAAAACCATTCCAGAGCTTTTATGCTCATGTATCCCTAAAAATCTTCGGGAGAGCAGGTGATTATCCCGGTTCTGCTGGCAATTTGGCCAGGGAAGAGCAGGGCCAGGACAAACCAAGGTGCCTTTGGCCAGGAGGATTCCCCAGCAGAGCTGAGAGCCGAGGTTTTGCCGGGGCTGCCGATTCCAGAGGCAGCGGTGACGATCCCACGAGGTGGAGCTGGAACTCTGCTCCCTCTTGCTGGATTAAACCTGGGAGTATTTAATTAGAACAGAGGCGACTTAAGCCACACCAGGCGCCAGCTCCCAGCCAGCAGAGCTCTCACAAAGCCCTCCTGGCATGGCAGCCACGGCTCTTCACACCCTGGATCCTGCCCTGATTCCGGAATGAAGCTGAATTCAGAGCTGGATCCGCGGTGTTGGTCTTGCTGCTGCTCCTGCCGTGGATCAGAGACCTCAAAAACGCCCTCAGTGGGCACTGAGAGTCCTCAGCCTCCCTGAAGTGATAAAATCCAGATTTGCTTGCAAGGTCCATCAAGTTTCCAGCTCAGATTTGGCTCCTAATGACCGGCACTGGTGTGGATTTTCCTGGGATTGTCATTGAGTCCTCTGCCAGGGATGTGGGCTCTGGACATCACCGAGTGCCAGCTCACCAAGGAGAGCCCAAAACCCCACAATTCCAGCCTGGAAAACCTCTCTCTTTGAGACCCTCAAGCTCTACAAACTTTCCAGAGGGGTTAAAAATCAATTTATTCGCAGAAAAATCATCACTCAACAAAGTTGGTGCCTGCCTCTGATCTGTGGGTGATGCCAGGGAGCTGCTGCAAAACTTGAGGAGAAAAGGAGGAGGAAAAGGAGGAGATGAAAAAAGGAGGAGGAAAAGGAGGAGATGAAAAAAGGAGGAGGAAAAGGAGGAGATGAAAAAAGGAGGAGGAAAAGGAGGAGGAAAAGGAGGAAGAAAAGGAGGAGGAAAAGGAGGAGGAAAAGGAGGAGGAAAAGGAGGAGGAAAAGGAGGAGGAAAAGGAGGCGAGGAAAAAAGGAGAAAGAGGAGAAAAAGGAAGAGAAAAAGGAGGAGGAAAAGAAAGAGATGAAAAAAGGAGGAGGAAAAGGAGGAGGAAATGGAGGAGGAAAAGGAAGAGATGAAAAAAGGAGGAAGAGGAGAAAAAGCAAGACAAAAAGGAGGAGGAAAAGGAGGAAGAAAAGGAGGAGGAAGAAAGGAAAAAGGAAAAGAGGAAAAAAGGAGGAGAAAAAGGGAGAGAGGAAAAAAGGAGAAGGAAAAGGAGGAAAAGGAAGAGAAAAAGGAGGAGGTTTAGAGCAAACAGCTGCAGCTACTTTAAAAAAAAAAAAAAGCGAGCTCCCCAAAGGAGCCGGGAGGGGATTCCTGGATGTCAGCAGGCAGGGAAATTCACCACCTGTTTGCCAAGGTTCCAGCACGGCCACTAATAGATCATTAATGGAGGCACAGCGGGGGCTCTGCGGAAAAGGCAAATCCCGGGAATGTGAACCCGACCCCGCCGCCCGCTCCCGAGGGGCTTCTGGATCCTGTTTCAAACCTGCTCTAAGCAAACACAACTCTGTGTCCTTCCAAGATCCCGCTCCGGGGAACGGCCTGAGCCACGTGGGAATCCTGGACAAAACAATTCCAGAAATATTCCCGCCGGAGCGGGCGATGTTTGGATGCGTTCAGCAAAGAAGCGGTCACAGCACGGAGAAAGGGGAATGTGAGCACAAAAATGATGGATTTGGACAAAAGCAGGGGCTTGGTTTCTCTTCTGATGCCTTTTCCTGCTCTTAGGAAATAAAGGCTCACACACGGTCAGAGGGTTGGGGTCACAGGGTTGGGGTCAGAGGGTTGGGGTCAGAGGGTTGGGGTCAGAGGGTTGGGGTCGTTTCCCTCAAGATTTAATAGGATCCCATTCCATGGCTTCTGCCGTCCAGGTAGAACGCGTCACAAAAGCCCCGTCCCCCCAGTCGAGGGTACAATTAAAGACTCTACTCATTAGCATATCTAACGAGAGGGCCCAATAAGGGGCTGGGCTGGGCTCACTTCTAGTTTACAGAATCTGTCCTGCTGGGAGACCTTGAGGGCCATGAAAACAGAGTGTTTGCTCTTCTGACTCTCCGTGGTTTCAGGGGTGTTTGGTCTCCCAGCTCCAAACACCATGGAACCGGGCTGAATTCTCACCTAAAGCATCCCAAGTGTGCATGCTGATCCTGGGGAATATGGGGAACAGGGTAAGAAATATCCATGAGAAAAGCAGAAAAATCCTTCAGGCATCAATATCTACCAGGAGGGCCCAAGAAGGGGCTGGGCTGGGCTCACTTCCAGTTTACAAAATCTGTCCTACTGGGACACCTTGAGGGCTCCACACCAGAGTGTTTGCTCTTCTGACTCTCTGTAGTTTCAGGGGTGCTCAGTCTACAAACAGCATGGAACCGGGCTGAATTCTCACCTAAAGCATCCCAAGTGTGCATGCTGATCCTGGGGAATATGGGGAACTGTGTAAGAAATGTTCAGGAGAAAAGCAGAAAAATCCTTCAGGCATCACTTCTTTTCCCATCTCAGGCCTCAAAATCTCACCCTGAGTGGGATCCTCACTGGATCCAACTGCTCTGGATAAAAGATTCCTTGCCAGGTGCCTGTTCCCAGGTTTGGGAATATCTATATCCACACATCACCTCAGCGGTGCTGATGGTCCAAAGGGAGCTGCAAAGGAATTCAAATCTTCCCAGTGGCCGCCCTGGACATCAGCCAGAGCAGTTCTTTTGCAAACCAAAAAGTAACCCCCTCAAAAAAACTGGGATAAATCCATCCCAGTGCTGCTTCCAGAGCAGCTTCCCAGACCTGCACGTGTCAGGGATGGAGCAGGATGAGAGATCCTCCAGCTCCTGCTGAAGCAGCAATTCCAATCCTGTGCCCTGGTCACTCTTCCTCCGGGAAACCCTCGTGGTATTTTTCCAAGACACCACCTTTGGGATAATATTCTGTTTGAGAAGCCATTTTCCCATGGTTTGCTATGCTCAGCAGCTGATAAAAGGGAATTATTTCCTGGAGCAATCAAGGTTGACACCACTTGTTCCCGTTCCCCTGAAATTCACCCTGAACCATTTGGGAAATTCATCCTGGGAAATTCTGCCCAGATCCACCTTGGTGCAGGGAGTGCTTTAAACTCTTTAAATGTAAGAGTTAAAGTGCTTTAAACTCTTATTTTACAGGCCCAGGATGGCAAAAGGAACCCCCAGAAGGAAGACTGATGGAGAATTTTGGAGGAACAACCCGCCCTGAGATGCTCAGAGGCTCCTACTCGGAGGAGATCCCACTGCTCATATCCAGCTCTGCTCCTCATGGGAACAGGGAGATCACAGAATCCCAGGATAGTTTGGGTTCTCAAGGATCACCTCATTCCACCCCTGCCCTGATGTTCTCCCCAGGCAGCAGCAGAGTTTTCTTTCAGAGGCTGGAGAAGTTGGAGAACAGCCTGGACAGCCCAACACTCCTCATCCCACCAGGAAATTCCTTAAAATCTGCACCGAGATTCCTTTTCTTTAGACACAGCAGCACCCACCCTCCACCCTCCATCCTCACCTCTGCTCCAACCCATCATTCCCTCTGCCCCACCCTCGCTGTCCTGAGGAGTTTTCCCAGGATACCTGCAGATTCCCCATCCCTGGAAGCATCCAAGGCCAGGTTGGATGCTTCAGAGCATCCTGGGATAGTAGGAGGTGGAATGAGATGAGCTTTAAGATCCTTTTCCAACTCAAACCGTTCCAGGATTCCACAGCTGCCCCAGCGATCCCGGGATCCTCCAGGAGCCCCTGGGAGCCAAGCCCTGCATTATAGGATAACACTGATGCCTTTACGTGGCCTCTTCCCTCACTCCTGCTCTTTAATGATGTCTAATTCCATTAGGAGCCGAGCCATCCCCGTCCTACAAACGCGGCCGCCGTCCCAACGCCGTCCCCGGTGGGATCGGGCAGGGAATACCTGGAAAAGCGGCCAAGCCGGGCAGGATCCCGGACAAATATAGATCTCCAAGGAGTATCTTTAGATTAGCAGGCGGCTCTGCCCCCACTGAGACCCCAGGATTTACCTAAATAGCTCCTTCAGCACAGCCCAGCGCTCCGAGCTATTTTAAGCCAGCACCCTGCCCTACTTCCTAAGGAACAGCCTTCCCTTCTCCTGCCTGTGCAGCCAGAGCAGCCCCAAACCCACTCCTCCCCGCTCTGACACCTTTCATTAAATAAAAAACACCCTTCTGGCACGGTAACCAATTAATCCGGGCTCGTTTATTGCCACAAAGCCTCGAGCAGGGAAAACGGGATTAATCTTTCCCGGCCTGAGAGGCAGCAAAATAACATTAAACAGTGGAATCCTGGGGAACACGACCTTCCCCTCCTGGCCAGCCCACCTCCAGCACCCACTGCTATTCCCAGAGGGAAGGGATCAATCCCAGGCCAATCCATGTGCCCTGATGCTTTATCGCTGTTCCCCAATGGAGTTCTGCGCCCAAGGCTGGGTTTGGGGTTTGCCACCAGCATTTCTGTTAATTAGCATACTCATTAGCACGTTTATGAGCCAGCAGAGCATCCCTGTATCCCGGGATGCAGAGATGTGGCAGCTTCAGCCCAAAATGAGGCACCTCTGGCTCTGTTTGGAGCATCCCAGGAATACTCTGGAGAGGAACAGCTTGTGTTATCCCAAGATATTTTTGCCTCTGGATTAATTTTTGGGATGAAATGCCACAAGATCCAGCAAAATCTGCATCCCTGTATCCCAGGATGCAGAGATCTGGCAGTTTCAGCCCAAAATGAGGCACCTCTGGCTCTGTTTGGAGCACCCCAGGAACACTCTGGAGAGGAACACCTCGTGTTATCCCAAGATATTTTTGCCTCTGGATTCATTTTTGAGACGAAATGCCACAAGATCCAGCAAAATCAGCCCCAAACATCCCACTTATCCCAGCACATCCCATTTATGGATAACGAAGCATCCTTCCTGTTTATACATAACAATAATAACGACACCGGAATCATTTGGAGAAGTTTTGGGGTTTTTTTTTCTCCTGGAAACGCCCCCAAAACACCACGTTCCCAAATAATTCCATGGGATCCCACGGGGTTCCTGCTTTAAGGACTGCCTCACCCCACAGCTCCTTGAGCTCTGTCCAGCCAAGTTGCTGGATTATGACACAACTTGCTTTTTAGGGATCCCCCTCCACGTCTTGACCCTGGTGGCATTCACACTTTTCCCTTGGCATCCCAAGGTCCGAGCACGTGGACCTTGGCCTTTCTTCCATTTTTAGCCATTTTCAGAGCTCCTTTTCCCCCTGGGTTTTCCTTAATTCCTGTAAAACACCAACACTGAACAAGCCAAACCAACCGGTGACTTTCAAACCCCACAATCTCATTGATATTGAAGATTTTCCTCGATTAAAAAAAAAAAAGCTACTTTTGACTTTGGGATCGGCGCGTGCTCCGTGATGAGAATTCCCAACACCTCCCAACCTGGAGAAAATCCAACGCTCGAGCTTCCAGAGCCGTAGCTGATATTAAAAACAAGGTGGGAAGAAAGCTGCACGTTTTTCATCCCCCAAAAGCATCTCCAGGCAGCGAGATGAACTGGAACAGCCTCTGAACTCTCCGAGGAGGCAGCGATTGATCTGAGCTGGGTTTGGGCTCCCCAGAGGCTGCGGGAGCCTCGTGGAACAAATCCCTTGGGATTCTCTCCGTGCCTCCAGCAGCTCTGGAGGCACACGGAGAGGAGGGAGAGGCTCTCTGGGTGTGATTCCAGCTGGAGGTGTCACCGAGGCTACGGGAGCTCCCGGTGTCCTGACATTCCCAGAAACCTTGGCTGGGTGTGAAACGGAGCAGGGACAGCACGGAATTGTGGATTATGGAATGGCTTAGGGGGGAAGGGGGCTTAAAATCACCTCGTTCCACCCCCTGCCATGGGCAGGGACACCTCCCACTGTCCCAGGCTGCTCCAACCTGGCCTTGGACACTTCCAGGGACGAGGCAGCCACAGCTCCTCTGGGAATTCCAGCACAATATCCCATCCATCCCTGCCCTCTGGCACTGAGAATCAGTTCCCCCTTGTCCTGGCATTCCAACCCTTGTCCCAAATCCCTCTCCCTGCTCAAACACATCCAGGAGGTTCCCACACAACTGGACACTGAAATTTCAGGGAGCATCACATCAGGGGTTTTAAAATCCACACACACACTTTAAATGTTGGGAAAAAAACCAGACTGGACATGAAGAAAGGTGCCTGGAAGTCCTGAAGAAAGGACAGCAAAGCACAAACTGGGAAAATCCTTGGGCTGGTGCCAGCCCCCAGCTTTACACCACAATTCCCGGGGTTCATCCCATCCCAGAAAAGCAGGAACCCACTCCAGGAATCACAGCCAGGCCCTATGGAACAGGATGGGAATGAGGGATGTCTCTAATCTAAGATTCCACCACCCACTTCCAACATCTGGTGCCAAAAAGAGGGCACTGGATCCTGGCTGCTCCCAAATTCCAACGTTTTATCCACGATACACAAAATAATAACACACGGATAGAGAAAAATTCCAGTGGATTATTTGCCTAAATACCAATATCCCAGGTTTTTAAAGGATTTGTCATGGATGCAACTGGACACGCAGAGGGAGCTGGGTCACCTCCCAGGGTTTTGTAGGAAGCTCCTGGACAAAGCTCTGCTTCCCAGAGGATTTTACACATTCTGGAAGGGAGAATGGAGCAGGAGCACAAAATTCAGCCAAAAAAGCTCTGCAGGTTTGTTTCAAAGGGGCACCTGAGCTCCAGGATGCATCCCCTGCAGCAGCCCAAAGCATCATTCCCACCTGCCTGAACAATGTGGATTTCACAGGATGTGGATCCATCAGGTAATTCAAGCCTAACTTTGGGCTAATGCAGACAAGCAGAGCCCCTAATCCCTCAGATTTCCAGCAGAACCTTCCCAAATCCTCTGTGGAGACCAAAATTTGGATATTAATTGTATCAGTCACCATCAACCAACAATTTCCTGCAAAACCGGGCTACAAAGAGCAAGTCTTGCCTCAAAATTCAAGGTTTTAATAAAAAGTAACTCCTGACAAAGCCCAAAACGCGAGATTTAAAAAAAAAAAAGCAAAACCTGACCTACTCCAGAAGCCAAGATTTTAATAAAAATCAATCCTTGAAGCACTCAGAAATGGGAGATTTAAAAAAAAAAAAAAGAAATTCCTGGCCTACCTCAAAATTCAAGACTTTAATAAAAATCAATTCTTGACACACCCCGAAATTTGTGATTTTAATAACGAAGCTCCCCCAGTACAAGTCATAGCCTAGAACTGCATTTCCTCTGACTAAACGTAATTACAGCTAAGGCCTTCTGCAGGGCCCTGGAGATGTAAATATATAGGTTAAACATAGTTAAAATTTCACATCCTACTTAATTGCAGGCGCTTTCCACGGAACAAAACGAGCTTTTATCCTCAGCTCTTAATTATTAATAACCACGAACAATGTCACCACCTTTAAACAATAACCCCGGCCCGAGAAGGAGAATTTCCCCCTCAATTTCCACAGTGCACCTGGGGGAATAAGAAGGAATCTTTGGGAAGTTCACGTGGATTTTGGATTTTGGAGCGAGCAGGCCTTGAGCCTCCACCCCACCTGGATAAGGATTAATGCCCGCAATTAGAGGGACTAAGAGGATGTGGGGGGTGTTGCCAAACCCCTGAGGGACACGAGCAGGATTCCTGACAGGGATTCCCGGGATCTGGAAGCCCCTGGAACAGGGAAAGAGCCTGGATCCGGCCGACTCAGCTGAATCATAATGGCTGCATTGACATTACCTTTCCCGAACAAGGCCAACCTAAACACAGGCAGCTGCCTGGGATTTAGCAGGAGATTTACAGACAGCACCGGCCGCTCCGGCTGCCCGGAGACCTACAAATCACCAGGGCACACGCACGGCACTGGGAACACCCCGGATCACCCCCAAATCCATGAGTATTCCGGGATTATTCCCACAAAAAACACAAAACCTCCCTCCCACCTCGAGCTTCCCCCGAGCCCGAGGGGCCTCCACGCTCCGGCTGCCACCCGGATCCCCTTTCCCTGGGTTTGAGGTTATTAACATCAAACATGTGATCGGCCACATGACAGGCTAAAGGCTAAAAAGGAAAAAAAAAAAAAAAGCAAAATAAAAAAAAAAAAAAAAAAAAAATCGCTCGGACACATCCAGAGGGGAAGAAGGCAGAGACTGGCAGCGTGGTGGGTGCACCTCCATGTCCGTGCATTACAACCAATTCCTGGGAAATCGCTGCTTTTCCAGCGGCCCCGGGATGATGGAAGCCATGGTGGGAGGAGGTTTAATAACGGGGTGATTGTGTAACTTGGAGCCTCCCGGCGAAAGTTGAGGCACCCAGTGGATGTTCCCGGTGCGTGGGGACGAGGATGGCACCGGATCAATTAGGGCAGCGAAATGTGCATCCCCCCCCCTGCCTCCTCCTCCTCCTCCTCCTCCCGATCCAGGAGTTTCTCCGCTAACGTATTTCTCTCCTCATTAACTGCTTCGGTGTCTTCTGCTCTTTCCAAAATAGTACCTACTATAACGGGGCCGCAGAGGGGGCCAGCTGGCACCCGCCGCGGGGCATTCAGACACGGAGCGGGGATTTGGGGGAGGAAAGACACCGGGGGCCGGCGGGATGAGGGCAGGGAGGGCTCACATCCCCCAAATCCTCAGGGGAACCCCATTTCCCCCCCCCAAAAGCAGCGGCTCAGCACCCCAATCTGGGGGTGAGGATCTTGTGGGTGAGATGAAGCCCACCCCAGGATGGGGATCCCCCCTGCCCCCCCCAACCAAAGGGGGATGTCCCCTGCTGTCACCCCTCCTTGTCACCCCCCAGCCAGGCAGCACCGCTGTGCTCCCCATCCCACAGAATGGAGGGAGGGGGCTGCATCCTCTTGGATCAGGGGGGGCCAAAAATGCCCCTTCCTCACCCTCCCCAGCACAGGTGCCCCCCACAAAACAGAGATGCCCCCCCAAACCAAAGGCCCCTCGGCTCCTCTGCAGAGGTTTCTGATAGAACAGGGGGTGTCCCCCCAGCACGACCCCCCAACTCAGGGCTCTCCCTTTAGGGGGGGGTGTCCCACAGGACCCCCCCCTGCTGCCCCAGGCCTCCCCCTCCCCTCTCTCCTGGGGATGCCCC